>VYZW01000915.1:3394-15077 GCA_013401315.1 Balaeniceps rex | reverse complement strand
AAGAGGTGTGAAATTTCTGCTTGCTGCCACAAAAAGTTTTTTGCTTCATTTGTATCCGTTCTAGTGGCTATGCCAGCCGCTAGATTTACAGCTGATTGCAGACTACCTTGGTGGAGCGGCAGAGTCTGTTTCAGTCGCAATGGTGATGTCTAGCTCCACAGCTACAAGTGCTAGTGCTGAGGCTGTTAGGGTTAGGAGTACGTGGTCCAAGAAGAGTGAAAGCAAGTTGCAGTGTGACTTTGCTGCAGTGTGAGCCAACCCAAGTCTCAACTGCTGTGTTCCTGCCCCTGAGCCACTGTTGATAATCATGAGACCATACAGCAAGCCAGTTCAGGGAGCTGATTTGGCCAGAAAAGATCACTTTCCAGGTTAATCTTCATCACTATCAGCTTCCTGAAATAACTCAGTTGCCACTGCACAAGTGCTAATGCCAGGAGCAGGCAGAAGATGGGAAGAGCTGGGAATGAGAGTGAAGGCAGAACTGCAGCCCTCTAGCTTTAGAACTGCATCCTCAGTATTTCTGCTGAATTCCCTGGCAAATTCAGTTAAGGATTTTTACTAGATCAAAAAGAGTCTGTTAGCTTTAGGCACTGGGACTTTTTTCAATGAAATGAAATGGGAAATGCAAGCATTTATATATACTGTTTCTGTGGACATAACAAGCAATAAATAACTCCTTTGTGCTTAACATTGAAAGGAATTCTTGCTTTTTTCTTTGCAAAAATCTCTGAAAAGGCCATACAGCCCCAAGCAATACAGAACTTGCATGTAGTTTATACGTGGGAGAGTTTTGTTAGAAGAATCAAGATGGAAGCCAATAAAGAGAATTTAATTATGGTTTATTCCCAAATTAAATCCTTCTCCATCCTTAACCTATTTAAACATGTTTGTCGCTTTTCCTAGTAAAAAAGCAGTATCTGTTCCAATATTCCATGGGGAAGAACTGCCATGGATAGGCATCTCGACTAAAATTTGATCTTACGTGGATTTTTATCGTCTCTCATTATTTTAGCTGTAGTGTGCTGTGGATACCAAATAAGTCAAAGGAAATGAATAGCATCCCAGCTTTTGGGTTACAGCTTAAGGTCACTTAGCATTTTGTACCTTTTTCAGTGCCAAAGATCTGGGAGACCAGATCCAATGGTAGCTTCTTTTCCCTCTGATATGAGGGACCGTTTGGACTTTAGGAAAGTGCAAGAACAAGAGTATTCAGTGTAATAGGATTGCCGTTTAAAGGGTGATTNAACATGGTTTGATCAAGGATCAAAAATTAGCACTGACATGGAGAAGGGGGCACAGAGGACATATATTGGGGAGGTTGAACTGGACATAGTAGTGCCAGCAGGTCGTCATCTCCTGGGAGCTGACTATAGAGACAGCCAAGGGAGACTAACCTTTGTGGACTAGCCTTGTGACTGTTAGCACAGTCACAAGATTGGTAAAGATAATGTTTTCATGTACAAGAAATGTAATGTAAGTAATAAAACAGGATTTTATGGGGTCATGTGGGAGTACACTTACAGAGGAGGACGTGTGGTAACATAGTCCGTAAAATATAAAAGTTTAGTGGAGCATACACGGGAGATTCTGCTGTCAGGAACATTATCAAATAAAGTGAAAATAAGCTTGCTAAGCATTGCTGGTTAGTGCTCAGTTCACTCTGGTGACGCTGTGACTAGTTTAACTTCCACCGAAAGGTGTTTGCCCCCATCTCATTCTTTATCAANTTTTTGCTTCATTTGTATCCGTTCTAGTGGCTATGCCAGCCGCTAGATTTACAGCTGATTGCAGACTACCTTGGTGGAGCGGCAGAGTCTGTTTCAGTCGCAATGGTGATGTCTAGCTCCACAGCTACAAGTGCTAGTGCTGAGGCTGTTAGGGTTAGGAGTACGTGGTCCAAGAAGAGTGAAAGCAAGTTGCAGTGTGACTTTGCTGCAGTGTGAGCCAACCCAAGTCTCAACTGCTGTGTTCCTGCCCCTGAGCCACTGTTGATAATCATGAGACCATACAGCAAGCCAGTTCAGGGAGCTGATTTGGCCAGAAAAGATCACTTTCCAGGTTAATCTTCATCACTATCAGCTTCCTGAAATAACTCAGTTGCCACTGCACAAGTGCTAATGCCAGGAGCAGGCAGAAGATGGGAAGAGCTGGGAATGAGAGTGAAGGCAGAACTGCAGCCCTCTAGCTTTAGAACTGCATCCTCAGTATTTCTGCTGAATTCCCTGGCAAATTCAGTTAAGGATTTTTACTAGATCAAAAAGAGTCTGTTAGCTTTAGGCACTGGGACTTTTTTCAATGAAATGAAATGGGAAATGCAAGCATTTATATATACTGTTTCTGTGGACATAACAAGCAATAAATAACTCCTTTGTGCTTAACATTGAAAGGAATTCTTGCTTTTTTCTTTGCAAAAATCTCTGAAAAGGCCATACAGCCCCAAGCAATACAGAACTTGCATGTAGTTTATACGTGGGAGAGTTTTGTTAGAAGAATCAAGATGGAAGCCAATAAAGAGAATTTAATTATGGTTTATTCCCAAATTAAATCCTTCTCCATCCTTAACCTATTTAAACATGTTTGTCGCTTTTCCTAGTAAAAAAGCAGTATCTGTTCCAATATTCCATGGGGAAGAACTGCCATGGATAGGCATCTCGACTAAAATTTGATCTTACGTGGATTTTTATCGTCTCTCATTATTTTAGCTGTAGTGTGCTGTGGATACCAAATAAGTCAAAGGAAATGAATAGCATCCCAGCTTTTGGGTTACAGCTTAAGGTCACTTAGCATTTTGTACCTTTTTCAGTGCCAAAGATCTGGGAGACCAGATCCAATGGTAGCTTCTTTTCCCTCTGATATGAGGGACCGTTTGGACTTTAGGAAAGTGCAAGAACAAGAGTATTCAGTGTAATAGGATTGCCGTTTAAAGGGTGATTGCCAAATCGGAGTTAAGTGCATAAGGAATAGATCCCTACTTGGGAAATATACAGCCTGCTAATGCTGCTGCCTCACAGTTGAGAGAACTTTTTCCCCCCTTTCTTTTCTGTGCTAGCTAGACACAGTTGCTTTGCAACTGGTTGCTGCTGTTTGCTATGGAATGGCAAATTAAAATTTAATTAAAGAATTAAATGCTGCCAGTTAAATTAGCTTGTTTATAGTCATTTTTAAAGGCCTGGATAAATTTTTATTTCTAAATAACTGGCTATCTGATACATAACCTGCAAAAGATTACTCCATAAAAATGTTGTTTATATCTGATTCTATCTAGTACGCTGTAATCTTCATGGTATGTTGCTGGTTTCACCAAAGGGCAAGGATTGAAAACCATCTTTAAAGAGGAGGTTTCCAAACAATTAAATACAGTCAATAATAGCTAACTATAAATATCTCTTGTCCATAATACCTGTTCCAGGATTACTTTTGTTTTCTCAAAACCAATAATCTCACTTACAGGGAAGGTATCTACTTTTCCTTTCATTGATTGTGTTGGAAAGTAACTGTTGCAGAAGCCTGTCCTGCAGGGAGAGTGAGCTGGGCTGTCTGCAGCTCTTCCTATTCCATCACAGCAGGGGTCCACTTGCCCACCTGCTTACCGTAGAGGTATAGGACCAATGATTGTGTGCTTTTGGTGTGATTGTGTGGAGTCATCGTCCTTCCCCTGGGCTACATGGAAGTTGCTGATCTACCAGTCACTACAATGTTGTGCAGATCTGCTGTGGTTTACTGACAAAAAACAGAAAGTGGAATCCAAGCTTCAAATGACTCTATTCATTTCCAGAAATAAGATTTATTAGCTAAAGCAAGTTGTGCAAAGGAAGGTAATACCATACAAATCATGTGAAGACATACATGTGTCTTTCCATTCATGATTGATTAGCTCAGTACAGGGTGACGTGCAGCTCTGTTTCTCAGAGGTTACTCATGGATCGTATTGTGAGGATGTTTCTTCAAAATTCATTGAGAACCACTCCTGTGAACTTTTAGCATATTGATTCCTTTCTGCACTGATACAATTACTTATACGTTTAAAGAAGGCCAGCAAAAATGACCTATAATCAATACTTAATAAATTCTGTTAGTCTTGCTGATTTAGAAATTGTTTTTATTTCATTTAAGCTATTGTTAATTCCTTTTTATTAAGGATGGTTTTCTTCTGAATTTGTATCCCTAAATGATATTTGGAGAGAACCTTATGCAACTGGGCTAGTATCATGTACAGTTACCTAGTCAAGTTGGTCTGATCTTTACATTGTTGTGTCCTATGTGCTATAAATAAGCCGTGTCTGGTTTTACATACTAGTTGCTTCCTGATGGACCTTGACTTTGCTTCTCTGTAAAATTTATTCTTTCTTCATGGGTAACTGTTGCAGACCCAAAAGGTGATTTTTAGCCCCATGCATTGTGCTAACTTCTTTTAAAAATGTTTAATTGAATCAGCTTTATATAATCTTAAAGATTTTCCCTTTCATAATCAGTGTCCCTTTCATAATTAGGTTGACATTCTTGTGTATGATAAATCACTTGTCTATGAGATAAGTAAGCAAGGTCAAGACTTTTCATTCTTCTCTTCATTTTGGCTACAAATTATTCTCTTGTCTGTTCCTTTAAGAGCTGTGGCTGGCAGTACAGTTCCTTTATTTTATTTTTCAGGTGCTTTCTAATTCACCAGTCTGTGTAAATTGTAGAAACACATAGAAGGATTCCAAGATGCTTTCTTATAAAATGCCAGTGACAAAGGAAGAAGTAATGACCCTCTTGTCTCTTCCCACCCTGTGAATTATGAGCCTGTGGTGAGCTCAAGATCCAGTTCTCTCTCGCTCATATATAGGCTGCTGCCACATCCATGGTAGACTGGAAGTAACAGTAGAAGACAGCCAGCCATAGGTACTTACATCTGTCACTGTCAGCACTTGCAGGACCAGTCTTAGGCAGATACCCAGTACAGGCTTCACTGATGGGAGGTTCAAAAAGGAACTTCCAGTAAGGCAGAAAGATTTCTGATTACGTTTTGCTGTGCCTTCTCATCTAAGATGGCCTGGGATTACTAATGTCCTGGAACAGCTATGCACACATAGCCCTCTGGTTCTGTGATCCTTATGCTTTTGTGTTTATTACTGTGTTTTTGTCAGGGTGTTTGAGAGCAGCATCTGTATCTTGTCAAGTGTCATCATCTCTGCCATGTAAGGTGAAATATTTTGCTGGTTTAAATTCCTCTCAGTTTGGGACTTGGGAGAGGAGAAGAGAGGGAGTGAATCTGATACCAGTCAGACCTCCAGCTTTCCCATCTCTCACTTCAGTTAGTAGAGCTGCAATGATTCCTACCACTTGGCTGGATAGGTACTTAGCAGCTGCAAACTGACCATATTGTGAAGGTATGTTTTGTGCATCAGTGCATTTAAGTATACAGATTTTTCTTGAGTGGGAATTACCTAATGAATTACTCTTGCATCAAAATGGTTCTGTTGATTTGGTACATATTCTGCACATATTTTCCTTTTAACTAAGTTGGAATTTTTGTGCCATATGTAAAGACTGAAACTACAACATTCTGCTCCTACATAAGGCCATTTTGTCACTCTGCATTTTGCTTTCATCTAAGCAGATTTATCCCTTAATTTCTGTTTTGTAATTGAAGTTAGTGGCTATACCATGCAGTGAATTAAGAGGCAGTGGTTTTCTCCTTCAGTTCAGTGAAACCTATTATCTCAGTAAGTGGTTAACCTCTTGGTTAGTTTAAAAATACTAATTTAATGCGGAGGATGTGGTCTCTAGTGCAAAATAATAGCTGCCTGGGGCTCACTTGGACACTGAATTGCACATTAACAGTTCTTTGAATTTCCGCAACTATGTTTCTCATAAAAAATTTTTTGTGACACCTTAACATGTAGCATGTCATAAATTGTACAGATGCTAAATTTAGTTAGCAGTCTATTCTTATAAACTGTAGCCTTTTTTGAAGTTAAAAGACTGAGCCTGTGTGTACACTTGCTGTTCTCGGTGATTGTCATCTAGGCACCTTGGCCCTTGGAAGTTACGAGGTCTGCTTTGCAGTTATTAGACCGCTTCCACTCGAACTGAACTTTTAAAAAAAATTTTTTGAGGTAACTATTGGTGAAAGTATACATATGGAGAAGTAGCAAAGGTAAATGTGTGACTCTTCATCAAAAACTTATGAGATAGTAAGAGTCTGTATGAAAAAATTTGCCAAAACATCTTGTGGCATAAGCAGACCTGAGGACACTCAGACTGGCTGGCCTAGGTACGTTGTGGGCATCGGTGCTTCCTGGTGCTGTCTGTTTCCTCACCTATGGCCCTCCTGTCACCTTCCTTCATATGCCGGCTCCTGTGTCCCCTCCAGCCCCCATGCTCTGGCCAGCTTCTCCTGCACAGAAGAGTGGGTGGCGTGGAAGCTGGAGAAACTCCAGTTCTCCAGCCCTGTCAGCTTTTCATTTTCAGTGTGGAGTGCTTATTACCCAACGGCTTAACCCAGCAAGACTAAATGTGTCACTTGCTTTCTTTCACTCTGAGAATAGTTTTCTGGAGAGAAATGGTGAGGCTGTGGTGGTAGGAATCAGGGTGCTGGTTTATCTTTATGGAGCACTTGCTGTGGTGTGGTGGCTGGCCGATGCACCAAGAAATGTTGCTTTGTTTTGTAATAAACATAGCTTAAAGCTGTTGTAAAACAAAGTATTTTTACTGCTTTCCCCTGTTTAAGATTTTGATGTTCACCTGTCTCACTTCTGTGTTATTTAACCATATTAAATTGAACATTAAAATATTATAATGTTAAAGCAATTATTTCAACATAGCTCATCTGATTAGTAGAGAAAACTGAGTAAAGTTGTCCAGTACTATTTTTAATAGTTTGGCAATGAGAATCAGCAGTGTAGAATTAAGAGACCAGTACAGTGGGATGGAGAGAGGAAAGACAAGCACTTAAAGGAAGCTGAATATCAGTCAGTTGTTTCTGCCTGCCTTTGTTTTGCTTTGAAGAATTCATTTTCCACTGAAAAATGGAAACAATTCTAAAAAGTAACAATGCATTTCTATTTATTTTTAATTACAGAAGATATAGACATATTAAAAAAAAATTAAATCAGTACTGGTCATCCTCACCAGAAACATTGATGCTCTGACTGTTATTCAGCTAATTGAAAGAACACTAAGAGAAATGCAGTGTGGATAAGGCTGGTGAAATCGGAATGGATTATCAACTGAGGTTGCTGAACTCTATTTAAAGAAGTTTTGTCCCATTTTCAGTGAGCAAGCATATATTTTGTTTCCTTTTTTTTGTAGTCTGATACTTATCTGCAGACCAGTAGTTTATGCTCTAATTGCATAGAGCTGGTTATCTGCTAGGTTTTGTTTTTTTAAGAGGGCATCATGGTCCAAGCTTGCCCTAGCAGCTTTTTTAAGTGTTTGCAAAGATTTTTTTTGTTTATGTAATATCATGTTTTACAAGGAGACAACTGATTACCAAAATAGGAAAAGGATTTTTATCTAATTTGATATTATCTCAAGTAGACAACCAGTTTTGGACAGCTTCTGTTTTTCTACACAGGTTGCTTAGAAAACATTATTTAAGCACAGTTCCTGGTGTACTTGGACATCTTATTTTCACTTTAGAGTTATTTTTATTAATTTATATGCCATGAGGGAATATGGGAATCATATTGGAACCTTTTGGCATTCAGATGGCACACTGTATAAATATCTGCATTTTGTAGATACAAATGGAAACTACCTATATATGTAAGGATTAGTTTGATGGCAGTCATGACAAGTTGTTAATTAAAAGGTGATATTATTATATGGAATCTTGTGCAAAATGAAGCTGATCAGTCAAATTCTTGGCTGGTCAGGCTATTGTTAGGAGAAAATAAAAGAAAAGTATGATTAAGACTGATTCACTTTTTATTATGCCCAGATAATATTAACAGGTAATTTAATCACGAGATAAGTACAAATGGTTGTGCTACAATAGATATCATTAATGGACTGCACCAAATGGATATCAACTAAAGAAGCAGTCCTACTTACTTCAGAGCTGACCTCTTTTTGAAGAATCTGATAAAATTTATAGTAATAAGATTGACTGCCTGAGTTTTGTTTGCATTTCCCTGTTCATTCTATTGACAGTCAGTCAAAGATTGATTTGATTTACTTGTCAACAAAGATGCTTTTGCCATCTTACATATTCTTCATACTCTTCTGATGCAATCAGCAGTTGATTCAGATCCTCTGCCATTCTTCCAAAGGTGTTCTCAAAATGTTTCATTGTAAGTAATCTTGGGGTTTTAGAGGATTTTCTCATAAGTTATTGAGAAAAGTAGCTTCTTTTTACATGTTGCTATCATTCTGCTAAGCACAGTGTCAAAATTATTATGCAAATAAGATTAAATCTAAGCTCTGTTTGTTTTGTTTCTGTAGATATGAACAACTTTGGCTTTTAAAGTATGCCTGGTTATATAGCAAATGCATTATTTTAATGTTACTCCATATGAAATGGAAAGTAGGTCTATAAAACTTCCACCTCTGGAATGTTTGTACAAGGTGTTAAAAAAATGAAGGTTGGTTATTCTGTAGGGAAGAAGGCTTTTCCATACATTCTATTTGGTTTTTCTACCAATGCTGATAGTACATTATGTATCTGCAGCCTTTTCTGCTTGGCCTTAGTAAAGAGAGGCTGTAAGCTTTTCAACTGTTTGCTTGCTCACTGAAAATGGGGCAAAACTTCTTTAAATAGAGTTCAGTAACCTCATTTTAACATATGTGTCTACCTCATATTCTAAATCAAATGCAGCTAGGCTGTCAACGCTAATTGGCCACAGTTAAGAATGAGTTGTCTGAGCCATGTTAAACAATTTGCAAGCTGATCCCTAACATAATTCTGAGCAGCTGCATATAGGGCCTGATTGAGCCTCATCACAAGTCTAACATGTTTTTACATTTAAATTCGAGCTGTTATTGTCAGTGAGTGATATTTAAAAGTGTCTGCTCAAGTCCTGGTCTAAGTCTCAACTGTTTCTTCATAACTATTTTTTGTTTAATCAAGATGCCTTGATACTTGTATTTCAACATGAGAATAAATACAGCTATGCAATATAGCATAATATATGTTAAGTGCTGTGGAGAATCTTTACAAATACTTGCATAATACCAGTCTGCTATAATTACTTACAGATTTAATTTGTGTTTGGAATTCTGGGGTTATAAAAATGCAAGTCCATTTTGGTGACATAAAGGCCAGGTTATTTGTAAATGCATCATTGAATGGTAGTTTGTACCATTACCCTTTAATTAGCTGTTTATGATAACTGATCAAGAAGTGACTTATTTTTAAATCGAAATTATGCGTAATTTCAATTGCTCACTTCTAAGACATCTTTGAGATAAAATATCTTTCCTTCGCTTTGGTAGTCTTTGTTCTTGTCAGGTGCCAGCTTCAGAGAGCACTGGATATAGCCACTCAGCTCTGCCTCTGTCTGATAGTCCTGCAGCTGCAAGTGTTCTAGCCCCTGTGTCAGCATCACCAAGAATATTTCCATTCCATGTACAGCTTTAACAGAGATTAAGAAAAGCTGCAGAACTAGAGCCCCCTACAGATGTAAAAAAATTCCTTGCTGCAGTGCAGTCACAAAATGAATAATTACCTGAATGGCCATGCTGCTATAACTTTTTCATGTCTACATTAGTGGTATTAACTTTAGATTTTGAGAGAATGTCATTGTTACTCTATATTGTTACGGGTTTTGTATGTGAGCTTGCACTTTCTTTGCCATGGGTCACAGTCAGCTGTAGACAATATATTCTCTGTTGCTCCTCGTAGGAAATATGATGATACCACTTTCTCTGAGATGAACGCAGACAGCTGCCTATCTCAGATATTTTAGTGCTCCAACATCAAACTTGCTTCATCACAGAGTTATTGAGGACAGGATATAGCTGGCATACCATGACACAGAGATCATATCAGAACCTGCATAGTATTCATCACCTTAATATTGAGCTTGTTGTAGAAACTGACCACTCTTCAGCTGCTGAGCTTATCTCTCACTGTGTTTTGGATTTTTTTTTTCTTTTTTTCCTCAACTTATTCCATGTCTAATTCTGGCTATTGAGTGGGCAGGACACTTGCACATACACAGTGCTCATATTTCTTCACTACTTCATTTAAAAGCTGCATGTTTGATTGTACAGAGTCTGTTTGCAGTCCCATTGCCCAGTTTTGGCAGAAACAATTTCAAAACTGACCTGTCTCCGCTGTCATATTTAAGTTTCTAGTAAAGCCAATTTAGAAAGTTTTCCCCAATGCTCGTTATTTGAGGTAGCTTTGTTAGCTTGAGCACATTGATAAATGTCTCTTGGCTCTTGTGATAATGAGGCCAAGCTAATCAGGCTTACTGAAGAGGGAAGTTCATTGACAACCGAGCAATGAAGCCAGCTGATGTCTGACAACGCTAATGCTAAACTTAGGTTAAAATTAGTAAGTCGTGGCAGATCCAAGCTGGTTCTGTCTATAGGTAGCTTGGATCAGGGTGGGTTTGCAAGCTTGTTCATAGTATGTGCAAATAAATCTATACTGAACACAGCATATCTGTGTTTATATAGCAGCGGTTTTCAGCTATTAAGCCCTACCGTATCCCAATTGCACTACACAGCAGTAGTTTAAGTTCCTTTGCAGCTGTGATACCTGCACTTGCAGATAAATGAAAGCAGATTTTGCCTGTCTTTGGTTCTCACCTTAGTCTTTTCAATTTCACTTAGCAGACTGTGACTTCTGAACAGCTTCATATGATGCTGAACAAGAAGTTCAGGAGTTCAACCTTTGAAATGGAAAACAACTTCTTTTTCTCTGAAATATGTATGTAGTGATGGATTCAGTCTCTCTAAGTGGAAGATATGCCTTCAGTTAACCTTGGGGTGGTAAAACAGCACTGTGCTAATAGAGTTGTTAAAACATCTGATAACATGGATTCATTGCGAGAAGGCTTTGAAACAGTTGAGATGCAAAAAATACGTTTTTTGTCTGCATATTGTGTATACCTGAAACTCTTTGTTTATGCTCGTATATATCTTCTTTTCAGGGTAAGGGTTATTTGGGTACCCATATCTATTGGAGTAAAGTTCATAGTTGTGACTGTTATTCTACAAAGACAATATTTTCTGATCATGACACTGTTCAATAACAGACTGCGTATTTGGTTGCAGCATTTCAGACGTTTGGTGTTTGTCTCTGAGCTGAAGCATATTAGAGCCTCAAATGTAATCTAAATAATCTGTAATTCAGGTTGAAGTGATAGGAAATTAGTTCAAATCAAGCTCCCTCCCACTCTTGGATTTCTTATTTTAATGGAATAACCAAACAGGTTAAGCCCTAAATGGTTCCCAGAAGTTTTCAAGGATAATGTGCTACTTGCAGGTTGGCTACAGCATTAACTAATGCCTTTGGGGATGGCTTGAGAGAGAATATGTAGATAAGTGTCCTGGCGCTTTTTTCCAGAAAAGCTGTGGTTTTCTGTTTAGAAGTGCAGGCTGCAAAAACCTGTATCACTTTTCATATGGAAGAAGAAAAAAAAAGGATTATTTAAAACCTCTTCCACCAGTTCAGCAGATATTGACAGATAAAATAGTGAGTATATAGAGAGAACTGTCCCATTCTCTTTTTAAAACCAATTGGACAGAC
>VYZW01000913.1:15579-148476 GCA_013401315.1 Balaeniceps rex | reverse complement strand
CCCCCAGGTCCTTTTCTGCCGGGTAGCTTTCCAGCCACTCTTCCCCAATATTTAACGTCATGCCTTACAACAGCCGTATAGCACAGCCCACAAGCTCTGTCTTCAGACCTGGTAGGTTTTTGGACCTCAGAGCTCTTATTTCAGTAAAGCAAATTCTTTCCAAACTTCATCACTCTCATGGCCAGTCCCTGGGGCTGCTGGTTCCTCTCCCCAGGCCTGGACCATGGTTCGGCTCCCCCACTCCGGAGGTTTGGATGTTCAAAAATAACCCAACAAGCAAAATGTTGGATTCTCATTCTTCAGGTCCTTTGTGATGCTGACCTGCAGGCACTGACCATCATCACACCTTGCTGTGACATTTCAGTTGGTCTTAACTACTTTCCCAACCTCCCCCATCCCACCCCCCACAGCTTCCTCCACGTCTGGGCAGGAAAATTGGGCTTGAGCCCCCTTTCTGTCCCCCCAGGGAAGCAGAGGTGCTCCCACACTTTTGTTTGACCCAGAAATCTCCAAAGCTCAACAGGCTGGAGGAGATGACTAGCCTTGGGACGTAAGGGTGCCTGCAGAAAGATCCAAGCCAAAGCCCGTCTCCTTCCAAAATCCTACCCTTTGCTTTCCTCTGGATTTTCTGGGGAGCAGAGGACAGCCCGGCCCCGATCTTCCGAGAGAGGTTTGCTGCTTGCCCAGTGTGCCTGTGGGACTGTGCACCACCAGGGAGGACAGGGAGGCATTGCCACCAGCTTTGTGTCACCTTGAACCAAGATGCAGGAACCAGAGCACACACCCTTCAACGGGTGCTGTTGGAAAACCTGGTGAGGCATCCTGCTATTTTAAAGAAAGAAGGAGAAAGAGAGCACAGAAGAGCCAAGCAATGAAGCCAGGAGCTGCCGGGAGCGAGGGGTTGTGCAGGGACTCAGCTGCCCTAAGTGAGCAGAGAGGGCACGGCAGCTTGAAGGCCCCCCTCGTGCATCACCTGGATGCCCAGGACAGGTATGGTGATGGCGAGCCCGGAGAGTGCAGCAGGAGCTAGCCCTCCGCACATTATTAAACACAGACTTTGGCCATTAGTTGCAGTAATTCCTCAGGACCTTGTTTCTAGCAGGCACAGACCATACCCCAAACCCCCCCACCACCTCTGATGCTCTGATGTCTGACCCAGCCACGTAGAGGGGACACGGCGGTGCTGAGCTGCTGGCACCGACATAGCTCAGCTGCCGCTTTGCAGCATCACTCGTCCCACCCGAGCACGTCCCAGCAAGGACAGGTGGCAGTGGCTTGCTGGGGGCTTGCAAGCTGGTGGTTTCCCACACGCAACCTCAGTAAGAAACAGGTGACCCAGGAAAGGGTTACTACAAAAATCTGCCACTTCTGAGACTGCTAAGCAGTGGGAAGGTGTCTTGCCCCGAAAGGCTCAGACCAGAGTGACAGCCCAAGCGATGACACTTGTAATTTGGAATCCTGTGGGGGTGGAATTTGGCAAAACTGGTCTCTCCTGCTCCGAGGACATTCCAACTCCCAGCACGGTCAGTCTGAATTGAACTCCCTCAATAAATACAGCAGCTGGGAGTTTAATCCAGCTCAGTCCCCTGCAGTTAGAAAAGCAGCAGCAGCGTGCTCCTCGGGGAGGCTCCCATCCCGCCCCGGTGAGGCTCTGTGCCTCCAGCCACAGCCGGCACTGCGGTTCCTGCCATCGGGCAGGCGATCGCCCTGTGAAACCTCACCCTGGCATCTGGGCTGCCCTCACTGGATGCTGTTACCCCCAACAAAATGGCACCACCAACCTGTATCTGGTACCCGTCCCGGGATGGCACGTGGCTGTGGACAGCCTTGGAGGGGACCATGGCCACAGCCACACGTGGGGCTGTCCCCAGGTGCCACGCACTCACAGGCTCATCCCCTCCTAAGCCACTGCGGCAGGACAGGGTAGGAGGCTGGATTTAGGAAGGAATCTTGATTTTTCTAGGAAAAGCAAGGCAGGGCAGTGGGGCCCTTAAATCCTCCCTGCGCAGCAACCGGGCTGTGCTGTGCTGCCAAGGCTTTGTGGGACATGTCTGCCCCCAAATCCTGGTCCACCAAGGATGCCCCGGGTGGCACTGTGAGCCCCAGTCCTGGCACAGACACAGCTGCAAGGCAGTGAGGGAGGTGACAGCCACAGGGATGGAGACCGAGGGCACCCATCATCCAGGCAGCGCACACTCAGCCCCGGAGACTGCATCCCCACCAGGCACCGTGACCCACAGCCTCCCCACACTGCCCATGGCTGGGGAGATTTTGACACCATGAGCTGGTGATGGGGGGCCATATCCTGACTTATCAGCTGACTGTTTCCCAGGCTCTTCCACCGGCTGCCCTAAGGATGTGTGTGCTGATGGGATGGGATCGGAGTGAGAGAGGGAAGTGGGGACAAAGGCATTGCATCATGCTCCTCCTCCTCCCCACTGCTCTTGGCAAGGCCAGGGTCTCTGGCTGCGAAGGGAAAAGGTTCCCAGGGCGAAGGTGTTAAATACCCTTCTCCCGTGCTGCTGTCACCTCGCAGTCCCCAGGGTGTGAGAATCAGACTCTATTATCCCCTCATTAGGAACTAACATACTGTACTAACCTTTTCACATGAAAGCTACAGTCTGTTCGCCAACAAAAGCTGACGCTTGGTTCCCAGGAGTGGAAAAAAACCCAACCTCACAAACACTTAGAGGGGGCTCTGGGGCCAGCCATCCCTGCCAGCTCTGCACAGACCCTGACGAGCCCCGGCGGGTGCTCCAGGGGGAGGAAGGGGCTCCGTGAGTGGGGGGCCCAGCTGGGCACACAGTCCTGGTGGGGTGGAGCAGGGGAAGCCCTCCCAGGGCAAGGGGTCCTTCTTCCAGACCCCGAGATGGCTGGGGTCCCCCTTGCCTGTCCCCCCCCGGTAGGGATGGATGGGGCTGTGGGTAGGGGTGCAAGGGGGACTCTCTCCCTGGGGTTTACACTGCAGGGAGCCCTTCTCCATCAGGGTACGCTGCCCTGGCTGTCCCCTAGACAGGGGTCCCTGGTCCGGCAGACCCTCTTCAGCCACAGGAGCCACTGCAGCTCACCCCAGGCTCCCCCTAAGCAGTTTGCAGGGCTCAGGCTCGTTCTGCCCGCACCGCTGACCAAAGCATGTTGTGATTTGCAAGATCTGAAACTCCCACTCCTCTTCAGGCTACCCTGAA
The DNA here is from genome assembly GCA_013401315.1 of Balaeniceps rex. Taxonomy (NCBI): domain Eukaryota; kingdom Metazoa; phylum Chordata; class Aves; order Pelecaniformes; family Balaenicipitidae; genus Balaeniceps; species Balaeniceps rex. Next base: position 145,291 of record VYZW01000913.1, on the reverse strand, counting down.
AGGTGGGAAGCGAGGCTGGGAAAACATCATTGGGCCATGGAAAAACCCATCTGCACAACACCCAGGGTCCCAGGTCAGCATCTAGGGCGGCCAGATTTAAACAGCACTGAGCACGGCGGGTGATGGCCTCCCTGGGAAACATGGCAGCAGCAGGGATGGGATGTGCATCACCGTTGACCACATCTCCCTGCCCCAGATGTTGGTAGACATCGCCTGAGAAGATGAACAGTTGGGGTAACATCCTCCTTGCTCAGGCTTTTGATTAAATGAGACCTGCCTGGGGCAACAATTTGAGCTTCTGCCTGTCACAGCTGCTTGATGCTGAGATAAAGAAGGGGCTAGAGGAGAGATCTTGAACTAAAAAGAATTTTCCTGGTTTCTTGACTTTAAAAATATCTGCTCTGCCCCATTTTTGGCTGGAGACCTTTGACAGCTCACGGAAGTGGGCTTGAGAGGGGCCCAGTGCCACAGCGGGTGCTGAATGCCTGAAGAGTCCCCCACCTGGGGACACATCCCTGCCTTCCCACATAGCTGCAAGGCCCCACAAATTCCAGATTCACTTGCCACCTTGCAGCCTCAACCAGCTCCATGCTTCTAATGAGGAAAGCAGGAGGAAGGAGGGATGAGTGCCCATTTTTTTCCTTTTTTCCCCACCTCTATTGCTTCCTTCCCTACCTGCCTCCACCTGCAGTCAGCTGTGAAGGCACCTCCCTCCCTGACCCCACAACCCGCCTATCCCTAAGAGCTGGGGGACTTTCCCAGGTCCCCCAACTAGCTGCTGGCCTGTTCCCAGTGCCCTGGTGTAGGGCAGGGATGGGGTGACCCTACGCTCCCCCAGCTCCATTAGCACGTCCCATTGCAAAGAGGCAGGCGGTTTTTGAATTGCACGCACATGTTTATTTGATCCTGGCCTGAGCCCACTAAGCTGTTTTGCACAGGCCACCAGCGACAGCTTCCAGAGCTGTTTTGCTGCCACGGGATGCTGTGAAGGTGTCAGTGGTACTACACGCTGTTTTGAAAAGTAATTGAATTAAAACCAGTGAAACATTTTGGTGCTGCCTGGCTGCTTCTCTCCGCGGTGTGGCTGGGTGCAATGGCCTGGGGTGGCCCGGTGCAGCGGCCCGGGGTGGCCCAAAGCACATGCGGCTGCTCTCCTGGGCCAGCTCAGCTGCTCTTTTCAGAAGGTCACTTTTCTTCTCAGTTGCTGCAGTCAGATTTGGGTCATCAGGTTTGATCTAAACATGTCAGAGGACTGGAATTCAGGGGGAAGCAGAAGCACATAAACGCAGGCTGTCTCCCGGTGTGTTTCTGGGCTGGTTTCAAAAAAACTCTTGGTTCACTCTTATTGTCCGGCAGACAGGCTGGGAAACCTGGCGGCAGGTTTAGTTCATTGCCTGACACAGATGCTTCAGTGCTTGCGGCAGCGAGGGTGAAGCCTGCCCGCCACGCCGGCACTGACCGCGGCAGCACATCTGCACACACGTGTCCGTGTAATGGAGATGAGCATGCGGGCGAGTTATCACCACCTGTCTGTAGTTCAGAAGTACCTTTGAGCCACAAATCGAACCAGGGCCACAGGCGTTAAGTTTTGTGCAAGGTGAGAAATGATCTTTACCCAGCAGCCGGGGCGGATGAGGCAGAAGAAGGGAGAGCTGGTGCAGAGGAGAGGCACAGAGCAGAACCCTCGTCCCCCTGGCCATCGTCCCCAGGCTTCCTGGTGCCAACCAAATCCCACAGGTCCTGAAGAGGTTGGTGCTCTCCAAGGAGGGGCAGGCAGAGCACTGCCAAACTTGCTGCAGCTGTGAGAGAGGAGCAGCCAGGAGGGTTTGCCCAGTGCCTTCAGCCCAGCCTGGCTCCATGGGGCTCCTCCCCAGCTCCACACGTCCAGTGCACTTGAGTCCAGTGTGGGAAATGCACAGTGTCGTCCAAGCAAGTGCACTTGTCCCCGGGGTGGGAAGCAGCCCCGGACCTGCCAGGAGACCAGCCAGAAGACACAAATGGAGGGATGGGTTTAGAGGAAGGCTCTGGATTTTCCGCTTCCCCCACCTGAGGTCCACCTGAATCCAATCATTTCAAAGAGGTTCAGAACCAACCAAGCCACCCCGAGGCAATGAAAATGAACACAGCCACCCACCTGGAGAGCACCCAGGTGGTCCCAGCATGGCCAAATCTGCACCTGCACTCGAAACCCCGGGGCTGAGCTAAAGGGAGCACAGTGTGTCACGGCAGCATGGCACAGCACAGAGCAGGGCACCAGTCATGGTGTGCCGCAGTGCTATGGTGTGTCATGGGAACGCTCTCGCTTGGGGACAGGAGTCCCAGGGGCTGGGGACACCAAGGTTTGCCTTTCCCCTGCCACTCTCAGACAAACCACCAAGTCCTGTCCCAGCCTCACCACACACAAACCAGAGATGGAAACTTCACTCAAGGCTGTGCAGCTGCTGTGTCACCACTGCACGATGGCACCTGACACCGGGTGACAGGGATGACCCCAAGCAGCCAGCACAGCTGTGGGCAGGGTCAGGAGCGGCATGGCTGCCTCCACGCAAGAACAACCCCCCACACCCCTTCTCCTTCGGCAAACACCCCCAGAGTCCCCCTTCCTCCATGCAATGTCTTGATGTATGCTCAGCGGGTCCTGCTGCCGCTTTGGCATCTCAGCCAGGAGGGGACCGCAGTGCTGCGGTGTGGGGCTTGGCACGGGGCCCCACTCCACCACGGCCCTGGGAAAGCCCGGTGCTGGCTGCTGTCGTCCCGCTGTGCGGCAGAGAAGAGAAGAAAAACAACTCTCAGGGCTTCCCCTCACCTCCCGTCCTCACCCTGCGCCGTGGCCCTGCCGGCTCTTTCATCTCCAAGCGCCAGCAGCTCTTTCATCTCCCGCCTGGAGGTGTGAATCACTCCCCTCTCGTGGCAGCCACCCCTGCCACTGGCCACCCGCACCGGCGTTGGCACTCGGCCCAATGCTGCCTGGACCAAATGGCTGGTAACCTGGCCTGCCCTGCAAGGCCCCGCTTGCCAGGACGGCAGTGGCAGGTGAGGACAGGTCACCTCTGCCACCTCTGCAGTCACTGGAAAAGTGCTCCAGGCGCCCAAAATGTGGCTGCTCCCAGGTGCCTGCAGAGAAATCAAGGCACCAGGATTTCTTCTTGCTCTCCCTGCAAATAAGACAATGCCAGGCTTGCACCTGCTTTCATTCATGTTTGCTCAAACTCAGCTCATCTTTGTTAACTTGTGCTGATGCAAAAGCAGCCCGCCGGGATAGGGAGCCATCTACCCCAGCGGGCAGATGTCTGTGCCACCCTGGTGTGGATGACGAGGTGGTTCCCCAGCCTTAAAGCCTGAAGGAACCGTCCCAGCTGCCCTGCCCAACCTACAGCCCAGGCAGGAGGGAAACTCAGCATCATCCTGAGCAAACAGCACTGCAGTTTATGGTCCAGCCATGGCTTATTTTTGCATGCTGGCTTAATGGTGACAAGGCTTCACTATCACAACATAGCTCAGGGTGTCCGGGCATGGCTGCATGGCAATACCTCTGCTGTGAATCCCACCCATGGTGCCATCCCAGTGGTGGCACTGGAAGGGACCATGGCCCGAACTGGGCTCATGCTGAGCAGCATCACTGCATGCACTGGCTCTGACAGGGAGCAGTAATGGTGCCATCGGGCCTGGGGACAGCTGGGTGCCAGTGGCAGTCTGACCCATCCCAGGGAGCCAAATGAGCCCCAACCAAATACTATAAAACAGACAAAGAGTTCCCTGGTGCTTCAGCTGCCTGCGCTGGGGCCAGCAGTGCTGCGGCAGCAGGGGTGAGTGCAATGCTGGCACAGGCACCACATGGGCGCATGGCGTTGGGACATGTCAGCATCACTATGTCTACGTAACTGCTCCCAAAAAGCCAGTAGTTAACACCGAAGAGTTTTCACACCACCAAACCGCTCTTCTGTGAAGAGCCAAAGGGACGAGCCATGGAAACAATGATGCTCGTGGGCAAGAGGGGTCTCTGAACTGAGGGAGGGCTGCAGGCCGCTCTGGCACCCTGAGCTCTGTGGCAGAGCTGCTGTGGCTCCCAGCACATGGGTCTTGGTCCATGGGGAGCTGCAAATCTGCCCGTGGTGGGGTGGGGGATGATGGGGCGAGGGGAGCCCTGGCAAGATGGTGTCCATGGAGCCATTCTCCAGTCTGACTCAACCCCTTCATGAGGAAGGTGCCCGTGCCCAAGCAGAATGCACCCGTCTTGTCCGTCCTGGCTGACATCTCCCACACGGGGACATTTAGAAGACCCAAGGAGTTTGCCTCATGTGCCTTCACGAGTCCCAGTGAGGCATCTCGGAGAGACCCAGTTTTCCAGCCTGCTTTCTGGCTGGTCAAATGTTGAACATCAGTTAAAAGGAAGTGATTAGGACCTGTTCTTTATTGAATTGTTTTGCATGATTGCAGCAACCAGAAGGTTAATATCCATCCAAATTAATCTGCCCCTGTAAAACAGTCACAAAACTCAGCCCAGCAAACCTGATAGTCTGCCTTAACACACACTGATGCCGAACCCAACCATCCCAACTACTCTCCTTTCCTCACATTTACTATTTATCCTTCTAATTCATTGCATATACGCTGACTTAGGGCATTTGTCATCCCCTGGGACACACAGTGCCAGGGTTTGCAGAGCTGGGTGAGGGGCACATGGGCTCAGCACCCCACTGACAGAAAAGAAAGGTCGGATCCTCAGGTGTCCCAGACAAATGTCTTCAAGACTTCAGCCAGAGAAATGTGGACTTTTGGGACAAGGGGACAATTGCTCTCGGCCCTCTCCCAGCACCAGAATAAAGGACTAAAACCGTCCACTGGCAGCACCTCCACAGGCACCTTCTCCCTGCCCCATCACAGTAGCAGAGGGAACCCTGAACGGGACCGAAGGCTCAGAGAGGCAGCAGGGGCACTGCTGGGGCACAGAGGGTTCAGGGCTGGAGCGGTCCAGGCGTCTGGTGCTGTTTGTTTCACTCCGGAAATTCCGGTCTTACCTATTTAAATAAACTAGCCGGAAGGACGGCGGAGTGTCAGGCCTGTTGTTGAGCGCACAGGAAACAGCTGTATTCGGTTAGGCAGGGCTAAGCTGGTGACTCTGATAGACTGCGAATAATAATAATAATAAAATCCCCCCCTGTTGCAGGACTATATTTTCTATAGAAAAATCCAACTGCAGCCCGTCACATGGCAGCCAGCGACTGGCTGGGTCCCTTCAGCAGGTCTGCAGGGGTGAGCATGGTGGGAGAGGCTGGAGACAACGCTTGCCTGACGGCTCATCCAAGCACCTCAGGGGGGCTCAGCCTGGCCTGGGGGTGGGCGATGCTGTGCCCGGTGGGGTTTTGGAGGCAGGTGGGTAGGTGCTGGGCTGACAGGGTGTGCAGGAGATGCCTTTGCAGCAGGTCAAGCACCCAAAGGGCAGTGGCTGGAAGGAGCATCCTCACCCAGACCACCATCCCCTTCCTGGTGCTGGGGAGTTGCCCCTCCATGCCCACGGTGTGTGCCACAGCCAGGCATGCACCAGCAGTGCAGGACAACAGTGCGACATGCAGGACTTGGCTGTCTCAGGTTGTTCTCACCCCAGCTCCCTCCAACTCTGTGGGTCTCTGCACCCACAGGAGAGGAGGTAGGGTGTGGGGCAGGTGTCTGGAGGAGCCCAGGCAACGCTACTGGTTTTGTGCAGGGACCTGACCAAGGGCAGTGTGTCTGAAAGCATCACATCTGCTCTGAGCAGGAGAGCATCCTTGTCCCCATTCCCATCCTCATCCTCATCTACATTCCCATTCCCATCCCCATCCACATCCCCATTCCCATCCCCATCCCCGACCTTGGCCCACATCTGTGCATGCTCCCAGGCTCACCAGGAACATCCCAGGCTTGCCAAGTGCTGATTCAGCACCTGGGCACAAGCAAGCTGCAGCAGTGGAGGCAGCTTCCCCTCAGGCACACACGGGGCCAGTGAGGAATTTTGGGCAAGGCCCCGAAAATGTGGCCAAGTGGTGACTCGCTCCTTCCACCCACCAGGAAGGACCCAGACCAGTGCATGCCAAAAATCCTGCTTCTTGGAAGCCATTCCCATTTTTTTCACAGCTCTTTGAAAAAAAACTTGGCCATTGCCCAGCCGTAACAGAGCTATGCTGCCCCTCCAGCTCCTAGACTCCCAAGTGACCTCCAGGAATATTTCTACAGCTGCCCACACAGATTTCCCAGGAAGGGCAGCGTGCATCCTCGTCGGCAGAGCAGCCACGTTCCCGCTGTCCTGCTTGGGCTGCCTCATTTCTCCGGGCTAATCCCAGATTGTAGAGGAGGCTTTTGTTTTTCCTTCCAATGTGGCAGGATGCAGCCAGAGGACCCGGAGGCAGCAAATATATTTGTTGCTCTCCTCTGTTTGCCTCCCTGCTGGACCCAGAGCCTGTGGGTCCCACTTGGATGTGGCTGTTTAGACCTGTTTGGCTTCAGCTTGTTTGAGCTTTTGGGGGTGGCTCTGGAGTCACCCCCACTCGGCAGTCCCCACGTGGACCCTGGAAGATGGGGTGCTGGACCCTCAGCTTTTGGTGAGCCTTTGACAGCAAAATCAGGCTTTAGAGGAGAACCAAGGGCTGGGAGCAAGCCCAGCCTTGGTGCTTGGTTCATTTTCTGCGGCAGTAGAGGAAACGTGCAGAGCCCGACCAGGACCAGGCAGCTTGCAGGGTTCAAGGTCACCTGCAGCTCCTCGCTGTCAGGTCACAGGGGGAAAAGCCGGAGGCGGGATGGAGGGATTTTCCCGGCAGGCTCCCTCCCTGGCACGTCGCCTGTCCCCAGATGCTCCGCAATGCTGTAGCAAGCCTCAGCACCAGAGACAAAGCAGCTGAGCTTCATTTAGCTGCTCAGGACGGCTTTACTGCATACCCTGCAGCGCTTCATTGGGGAAATTCCCTGCCTGTCCTCTTCCCGAAAAGAGGCCGGAGTGGGAGCTGGACCAAGGGGTGGGTCAGACCCAGCCCCAGGCCCTCCTGCTACCTCTCCCAGGGTCTCCAGGTGGAGATTAAAACCATGTAAGTAAATAAGAGCCTGAGAATGAGGAAAACGCTCAACCCATCAGCAGGTGTCCAGGTGGGGTGAGAGCAGACCCTGCAGACACCCCTGGGATTCACAGGGCTGGGCAGCCGTGTTTTTGTCCAGTAGCTGTTTCCCGGCATGAATTTTTGGCACAGTCCTGCCTCTCCCCCTCCCTCTGGGAAATTTCACTGATAATGCTGGGGCTGAGATAAAGAAAAACACCCTCCATGTTCCCACACAGCTGCCTGCTGGAGCATCCATCCTGCCTGGCCCCGGCTCTCCTAGCAGCACTGGGATGGCTTGCAAGGGGGAAAGCACAGCTCCCGGCCCTGCAGGCGATGCTCAGCTCCTGGGGACCTCCCAAGCATCACTCCTTGCCTTGTGAGCAGGCCAGCAGACACAGAGCATCACCAGCACCACTTGCCCCGCTCCAGGCTGGCCGGTTGGGTTCCCACGTACTGCCTTGACATCACCCCGAGAGTGCAGGAGTGAAAGGGGGGCCCTCGGGTGCCTGACAATAGCGCTTTCCTTCCCCATCAATAGCAGTGAGAGACACGCTGGGCTGACACGGAACTGTGCACAACAAAAGCCAGTGTCCGAACAAATCTTCTCAGGCGCTGGGTCCCCCGGGTGACCTAGGGTTAGCCCGGACTTTTGCTCCCGCCCGGCCCTCCGGAGCAGGAATGTCCCTCCGCACTGCGCCATGGCTGGTTCCCACGCTTCCAACCTGCTTTGCTATTTATCAGCAACCGGCCTCTAATCCCCTTTGTGAAGGTCTGATTCAAGCTCAGCACAATGTGGCAAAAAGGGAGGGTGCAGGCGGGAGATGAGGGAGGGGGGAACAGTCCCAAAGAATGAAAATCAAAACCTTTACCTTTTCCCCCCTCCCTGACAATGATTCCCTGGGGACTCTTTAGGCTGTCACCTCTCTGGGCAGTGCCAGGCTGCAGCAAGGACCCAAGGCAGCTCAGCCCGCCGAAAGGGGCGTGTGGTGGGATGTGATGGTGTTTAAGGAACAAGCACGCACACACATAAAAAAAAAAGCACTTGTGTCCCCTCGCAGGTTAATTTGGCTTTGACGCTCACTGCTCTTTCACGACCCTCCTCCTGTCGTGGCTTCATCTGTCACTTCCAGGGATGAGCCCACGCTCCCCATGTTTTCCCAACAGGGACGGAGGTCTGTGGTGAAACATTGCCGGAGGGTGTCTATGGGGGAATAAGGAACACGAATCCTGATTCCCACCTGGTCCAGCCACCCCACCGCAGCCCCTCCCCGCTACTCTCTCTTTGCAAAACCCTCTCTCTTTGCAAACCTCGTTGGGGAGAATAACCCAATGAAACTTCCCCAACTCCACAGTGGGCAGAGCTGGGCACAGGTGCCCTGTGGTGGGCTGCATCCTCCTTGGGGCTGAGTCCCTTGGCCAACTCCCGTTTGCTTTAGGGGATGATTCGCAAGCCCTTTCCCCAGATAACTTTGGAACAAAACAGTTTCCAAAGGCTGTGCTACTTACAAATGAGGGGTTTCAAGCTTTTTTCCTAAATCCAATGCTGTTTTCTTTGCAAACGGCAGGGGAAAAAAGTAAAAGAAGAAGAGACAACCTCAAATGCTAATCTTGTTAGGTTAAACTGTTTGCTAAACAGATGGAGGTGCAAGGCAATGGGATTTCTGTCTTTTTGAGGAAGGGGTTAGTTTTGTAGGGCACAGGGGTCATTCTGGGCAAACTGGCAGCTTTGCTCTTTGTGTTGCAAGAGCAGGGAGAAAGTAAAGTGGCAAAAATGCTCCCGGCTGAGCTGGTATGGTAGGGTTTAACCCTCTGTTATTCTGGTGGTCTCACAGGATGAAGCCCCCAAGTCTCGCTCCAGGCATCGGGGTTACTCAGAGCCAGTGTAAGGCCAAGGCACCCCAAAAGGGGCACACTGAGAAAGACCCTGTTGCTCCCTGCTGCCACAGCACCTTGGCATCCCCCAAGGAAGACCCTCCCAAAAGCCACCCTACAGCTCCTACAGTGCTGGGCCCATCTGGGGAGGATGCTGGGGATGGCAGCCTCCGGTATGGCCACTGGCAGGACGTGCAGCATCCGCTGGGACCCGCTCCCAGGATGACTTCATGAAAGGGCTGTTGGGCTGCCAGGAAATTTTGTACCCTCGGCTGTGAATGGGAGCAGTGCCCCTAAATCCCTTGGGAGACAGGAACTGTTTCAGCTGCAGGGTCTGGACCTGCAGGGGAACGCAGTGGCAGCCGCAGCACGGCCCCTCTTGCTGCTCCCGCAGGCTTGGCTGCGGCACCAGAGAGGCTGGCTGGGGTTAGTGCTGTCACTTCTGGTTGGGGTCAGGAGCTGAGAAAGTGTCACTGTGGCACCCGGGACAGGCAGTTCAGATTAACCCAAACCACTTCCCTGCTGACATTGTCCTCCAAGGCCAGGCAGGGAGCTGGCAGAGCCCTGGGGAGCTGCCCTGCTGCAGAGGTCCCGAGGCAGCATGGCCACTGTCACCTCCCAGCCCTGCACCCCTTCCTAATGCTCAGCTTTTGCACCCCCCCGTGCTGAAATACCCCATGCCCCAGCTGGGCTGCGGGGCTAGCCTGGGCCTGGCAGGGCACAGCACCCAGGCTGAAGCTGTCGTGTGCCCTGTGGCACCCCAAGGGTGCCAGAAGCAAGGGGGTTTGCCCCAGAGGAGGGCACTGCCACCTAACTGGGGGAAATTAGAGTATGGAGGGATTTGGTAAGGTGCTGTCAGATGTCTGGGACCCCACAGAGAGTGGTGAATAGCTGCTGGCTTTACTCTAAATCCCTCCAGGTTTTCCTCAGCTCTGCCAGGGCCATTATTGTTTTCCTGCAAGCTCCACCAAATCCAACTAAAATTCTTTTCTAGCCTCACGCTTTGCTGCAGCCTGACCCCATCCTTCTCCTCCTAAATCCAGGGAGTCAAGATATGCCAGCCTGGGTGCTCCTGCCAGTCTGGGTGCTGGTGCCTGTCTAGGTGTTTTACACCAGCCTGGGAGCTAATATCAGCCTGGGTGCTAACACCAGTCTGGGTGCTTAAGGCCAGCCCAGATGCTAATGCCAGCCTGGGTGATAATGCCAGTCCAGCTACTTAACACCAGTCTGGGTGCTAACTCCAGCCTGGGTATTTAAGGCCAGTCCAGGTGCTTAATGTCAGTGTGGGTGCTAATGCCAGCCTGGGTGCTTAAGGACAGTGCAGGGTGTTCAGGCCATGCTGGGTGCTCCCACCTTGCCCACACTGCTGTGCATCACCCTGGCTCAGTTCCAGTACCCTGGGAAAGGCATAGCTGAGACCCAGCCTGTGCCACCATCATGGGCACAGGTGATTCCACTTCCCCAGGTACCTGCTGACATCTACTTGGGTACAAATGCTGGGCAAGTGCATCCAGCTTCCTTGCTGCATCTCTGCAGACCCAAGCCTCACCTTCCTCGAGCTTTCTGCAGGAAGGAGAGGAAAGCCAGCGTCCCTGTGGGGGAGCTCCAACCTGCTGGAGGCTCCGGCAGAGACGGAGGCTGGTGTGACCCCACCCTGCTGTCCCTGTGCCCCTCACAAGGCAGACCTGGCAGGGAGCATGGGCCTGTCTCTGCCAGCCCAGGGCCAAAGGCTCCTGTTTGGGCAGCGTGCCATGCTGCCAGGTGGCGGTCGCACCCGGCTTCCTGCCCTTCCTGCACGTGCGTGCACGTCCTCAACCTGCCCTTACCCCAGCGCATTGCTGGGCTGCTCTGGAGGGCACCTGGGGCAAAGCTGCAACAGAAATGAAAACACAAAAGTATGAAGAATTGGTCAAAGAAAACAACAACCCTGACCGGATCTGACAAACCGGCAGCCAGAAATGAGGAACTGCCCAGTGGGTGAAAGCCTCAGGGGTCCACCACAAACAGGATCTGCTCCCAAACAGCAGGAGAGGATATGGGAAGGAAAGGGAGGAGGTCCTGAGCATGGTCAAGGAGAGGCCAGCTGGGAGAGGTGGGATGGCTGTGATGGCTGAAGCCAGCTGGGATGTGAGGAGATCCCCTCCGGGTAGCGTGCCCAGCCCTGGCTCAGTGACCCCAGAGACAGCGGGCAAAGCCAGACAACCCTGAGAACCCAAAAGTACTCTAATTTTTAGGTCTGGGGCCCAGAGGACTCCCTGCACCAGTGCTGAGACACAGGACAACCTTGTGTTGGAGCTGCTGAGGTTGGCATGAAACTCCTTGTGTCTTGTTTTAAAATAAAGGTTAAGGAGAGCCTGGCTGAGCATCATCCAGAACCAGAGCCCAACAAAATCCCGTGGGAAGACTCAGGACAGCTGAATCCCTGCTCAAGCTGACTGCTTCCAGCTGGCATCCGCAACAGCATGGCCAGCACTGCCCGCAGCCCATCCCTGCAGAGCTCCTTTCTCTGCACAGCCCAGCCCAAGACCCTCCTGTGAACCAGAGCTGGGACTTGTTGGGGGACAAGGGTCCCCTCCATGCTCGCCCAGCCATTGCCCAGCCTCGACTCCCACCCATCTGGGTTTGCTGGCAATGAACTGCAGGAACTGAGCAGCCACGGAGCCACGGAGGGCTGGAAGGAAACTTTGCACCAACATAAAATTGTGCCAAGAGCAGGTTTACACACCGTCCCAGCTGGGATGAGCTCTCCTGGCTGCTCCCACCTCCCTATTCCCCAACCCCCTGCAGATGAAACACCTGATTCCTCCCTCTGGCTACAGCTGCGAGTCCTCCCTGAAATGCTGCAGCTGGGTCCTGCCAGAGCTGAAGGTGCCTGCACTCGGGAGACTCTTTGCTTCATGTTCCTCCCCTGGAGGCTGCAGCCACCACGACCACATGAAGAGCAGGGTGGCTGCAGGCATTTGGTTTTGCTGTTGCAATGTGAGCACATTCTCAGCAGGCGCTTTCACACCGCCTGCCCTGTGTTGTGCAGGCAGCGGACACAGCGTGGTCCAGGATGGGAATTCACCATCGTGTGTCCGTCCGCCCCGGCATTCAAAACAAACAGGAGATGTGAAAACACAGTGTCCAGAAAAATGTGTGAAGAAGGAAACAAAAAGATGAAGTGGCTGGAGTGCCCAGAGGCTCGGCTGGGGGCCTGCAGGGCTGTGACAGTAAATTAAATAACAGTCCTGGTGTCCGGGTATTTGTCACCTCACTCAGCCTACTGCCCAGGCTTGGGGCTGTGGGCAGTGCCACAGAGAGATGTGCCGGCGAGCAGGATCGCACCAAAGCCAGTGAAGGGACAAAAGGAAAGAGGGGAAGTGAGCCTGCTGCGTGGCAGGAGCTCTAATACCTTGCGGCACCCAAATGGAGGATTTTGCTCTATCAGACCAGGCATCCCGGCTGTGCCAATCCCCACACCAGGGGCTGGCACCCAGCACTGGCATACAGAGTGAGGCACAGTGCTGTCCATCCCAGTGGGGATGAGTCTGTGGTCGGAAACATGTGAATTCACTCCACGGCTGCGGCACTGAAACCCCACCATGAGCAAAAGCCAAATGGTAAAATGTGCCCTTGGCTCTGCAGTGACATTTGCTACAGGAGCCAGGGCCCATGTCCTGCCAGTGGGCACTGCTGCTCCTCCAGCGAGCGAGCTGGTGAGGTGGTCTGCATTTCCCCCCTCTCTCGCCGTATTGCACCCATGAAAGCAGCCTGGCAGAGGGCAAGGGTTGCATGGGGTCATGTGCTTGCCTGCTGGACATGCCGGCTCAGCTCTCTGCCCTGTTCCCCCGATTCCCCGCTGCACTGTGTGCAGCAGAGGCCCCACAGACAGGATGCAAACAGCCCTGAGTTCAGTGTTCAACTGCATTCTGCCCACAGGACCCCTTCCTTGTCCATGAGGAGAAAGAGACACCAGCTGAAGACAACTCTCCCCATCAGCATTTAGGGACATCAGGGACCAAGACCTATTCCTCTCCAAACCGCTGCTTTGGGTCAATACCCAAAGTACGGTTGGACTCGATGATTAGGGGGTTGGACTAGATGACCTCTAAAGGTCCCTTCCGACCCAAAGCATTCTATGATTCTGTGATCTTAAAGGTCTTTTCCAACCAAATGATTCTATGATTCTATCAATAGCCCAGACCGAAGCACCCCGCATTTCGAAGTGTCCAGGAAGATGAGATGAACCTCCCCGAACTGCAGACCTGTCAAGGGGCTGGTTCCCTGAAAGCAGGGCCCACGGTGGGAGCATGATGCCAAGCAGAGCTGACAAGGGTGCTGGCATCTGCCAGCCACTGCTGTGGGTCCCGGTGGGTAGCCGGACCCACTGGTGTACAGGGGCTTCTCTGGGGTGCCTGTAGCTCCTGTGCACGTAGCTCACACCAACGCACAAGCCCAGCACATGCGTTTCCTGCTCTCCAGCATCTTCAGGCCCTCTATTCACACCAAATTAATTTTATGCCTGTTTTTCCAGCCATAGGCAATTCAACCACTTCAAAGCTGGGATGCCCAATCAGGCAGGAAAGAGGAAATTTCTGCTAGGGAGAGGCAGAGGCAGCCTTCAAAGCTCCCTGCTGTCAAAAGGCATTTAGAAAATGGTCTGGGAGGTGGGCTTGAGGTGGACCCACCACAGAGTGAGAGCCAGACCAGCATTCAGAGGCACCACAGGCACAGGATTTGTGCTGAGCCTATTTCTGGGCCCTATTTCCAGATTCTCTTTCACTCCATGTGAGCTGTTGGAGGCCTTGGAGGTGATGGACTTGGGAGCAAACCAGGTGTGGCTTCTTCCACGCAGTAAACGTCCATCCCTCCATTATCTTTAACAAACAGAGCACTGACTTCTTCCCTGAACTAGAAAAAGAGAATACTGTGTCTTTTAAAATTTATTATTTTTTGTTCTCTGAACATTTTCCCAGAGGAGAAAGGAGAAGTAAGGAATCTCCCGTGCCAGACAGCACCATGAATGTCTCCTGCTACTCTGCAAAGCCAGAAAGGAAAATTCTACCACCTGAACAACTGGGGACATCACGTGTACTGGGGCCAAAGTTGCTTTCCTGGGAAGCTGTGATGCCCAGCTCTGAAAGCCAGGGCTGGGGGACTCCTGAGGACATGAGTCCGGGAAAGCTGTTGGGTGAGAATCCTCTGGCTCAGTGGTTTTAAATGTAATTCATACCTGAGCACTGATGAGCTGTGCAAGTGGTACCCAGTGACACCTGACAAGCCTGGACCACTCCTGCTGTCCTGCACCCCACCACAGCACCTCTGATCCATGGGAGCTGTGGCCACTGCAGGAGACCCAAAGCTCACCAGGCTTCAGGTACGTGTCCAGTGCCTCCAGGGCTGCCATGCCATGCTTGGCAGTGCCCAGGCTCCCAGCCCATCCTTTCTTATGAAGTGCCAGGGCTCAGCGAGAGTGGTGCTCCCCAAGGAATGTGAGCTGAGGGGGGTTCCAGGGCTGGCCTCACCACCAGGACCACCCCACTGTCCCGCACAAGGTGAGTGGGCAGAGCCAGGGGTCTGCCAGGCTCCAGCAAGTCCAGCTCATCAGTGCCTAATTATCACCACAGTGGAAACCTCTCTGTGACCATCCAATGCACAGCCATGGCCTCCTGCTCAGCCTGCACCTCCCTGCAGAGCCCGACTGCCTTGTAACCCGCTTGCAGGCATGGGCTGCAACCGGATCCCCACCCTGAAGCCTTTCCTTCGCCAGGGTAATCTAGATGTGAGATGTCAAAAGATTTTGTGAAACATCAGGGGATCTTTAAAGAGGACTGCAACAGACTTTCCATGGATTAAGACAGGGCGACCATCTCATTGCAGACAGACTGAAGAAGAGAGGGACACCTGCCAAGTCCAAACCAGAGGAGACCATTTGTAAAATAAGGTGGTGAGAAGTTCTCACATGCTGTGAGCAACCATCCTCATCTGTCATGTAAAAGGGGAAGCTGGCTGGGTGGGAAAAATGTTTGACTGTCAGAAGAGGAGAGAAATATTGGAAAGAACCTCCTGAAATTAGAAATCATGTTGGTGACAGCTATAAACGTTTCAGTAGGGTCAACAAATAAAACACCCAAGCTGGTGGCTCGTTCTGCACAACCTAAACCCCGAACTGCAAAATATTCTGGTTACCCTGAGCAGGAAGAAAATCTCTGCATTGCTGTGCTCCCCACAGCCCAAAGCTCAGTTTCCAGCTCTGGCACTATTAACCTCTTCCACAGACACACTAATGGAGATAAAACGGTCCTGGATGACAATCACAGCCTGGGGCATTCCCTGCCTGCATGAATCAACTTTAACAGCTACCGCTATTGCGGAAGAAAGGGCTTTGCTCCACGTTTTGTGACTTACAGCAGCCCATAACCTCCTAGATAATATTTCTTTCAGCTCCATCAGTTCCTCATTGACTTTTCCACTTTATCTTACTGAGGGTATCACACAGACGTTTGTGCACTAGCAATTGCATGCGATGGTTTATATTGAGGAAGTCTGACAGACACTGCCAACACTCAGGCAAGGCTGTAATTTTTCCATACAGGGCCTCACAGAAGCAAAAAGACCATTTTGATAAATTTATACATCTCCCACAGCCCACCACTGAGAAGCCAGGGTGGACAACCGGACCCTTCCCCACAGAGTCAACTGTACTTGGAGATCCTCGGATGAGACATGTTGGGGACTTTTTAAATAGCCATTTTTACTGAATTCCCTAGCCTGGCTCTGTATGAAGATAATTTTAATCAATAGGGCAGACAGAGCTTCCACAATCTCTGCAAAGTGGCCAAATGCACAAGTGTGCTGTGGAGGCAAGAGCTCACAGATGTGATGCAGAAGTGGCTGAGACAGCAACCTGCGTGGGAGTGGCATGCTCTGATTTCATCTAGCCCACAAAATATTCCCTTCTCCTTCGTGACAGACCCAACTTCTTATTTCTGACCATGGAACAGGGCATTTAAGGGACTTTCTGGCTATGGCTGGGGAGTGACAAAACACAGTTTAACTGCCCTGTAATACTCCCTGTTTTTTCCTAGCTGGGTCACTTGTGCTCACGTAAGGCAATGAGTCCTGCAGTCCTGCTGTATTTTGCTCCCTCCTAAAGGGACAGCAAGGTGCACCGGTGTCCCCTCCCAGGGAGAGCTGTGGACACAAGCAGTGCATGGGATTTCTGCAGCACTCCAATGCCCAAATTCTGCCCTCACTACCTGGACAAGACCCAAGAGCAATGCCAAGGACTTCGCAAGATCCCTCCCCAGCATAGTGGTGATGTAAGATGGACAGAGGGCAGGAGAGCAGGGCTGGCTGCAATCCACATGTGCTCTTAAGTGCGAGCAAAACCTGCTAAATAAACACGATTGTCAAAGGCAAAGAGAAAAAAAAAGGAAACCCTGTATCTTACGGCATATAAAACATGGAGTAAAAATGCATGGACTGAACTGAAAAAGCCAAGGCAGAGAGAAGTCAAAGTTTAATGTCTTCTCACGTGGGCAGAAGCAAGCATGACACACCGGGCAGTGAGGACGGGTAATGGGAAGGGCTGCAGCCCTCTACAGTCCTCCTGCCCCCAGATCCATCCCTGTGGGGAGGGACACTGCCAAATCTTCCTAAATGTTTCCAAATGTTTGCAGTGACTGAAGAGCATGAGAAGGAAGAGCCGGCATGTGCAGAGCCCTCGCTGGCTGGGCAGGGCAGGTGTGGGGGCTCCTGGGGCTGCTGTGGAGGTGGGTGTGCTCAGCATCATGGCAAGGAGCACTGGGGATGTCAGCAGGGAAGGGCTCTGGACTGCCCGATGTGAACACAAATATTGTCACAGGCAATGGGAAAAGTGTTATTTTTTGCTTTAAAGCAGTTTATCTCCATCCAGGCATCTGGGGCATTTTTCGTGGCGACTTCTGATTTTGAAGTTTTTCACCTCACTTTAGAGCTGGTTGAAAACCAAGATGGGTTTCCTGGGATTTTGGGGGCAGAAAGGGTAAAAACCATCATTCTTAGCCCTGAAACCTGGCTGAAAGACTAAGAATTGAAATTAATGCCTATTTGGGGATTTCCCTCCACAGCGTATCTCAGGGAAAACCAAGCAAAAACCCATCCCGCAGGCGGGGTTAGGAGGGGCTGGGAAGGTGCTGGGGGGCTCCCAGCACCCCAGGAACACTTGCTCCCTCCCCAGCTCCAGCTTGGGCTACCCAGCCCCGCTTTGAGGCCCTGCCTAAGACCTCACTTAATACCTACAGGACCATGTTCCCCGATGCCCACAGCTGCAGGCAGCCACAAGCCTCTGATACGTCCCTACAACCCCATTGGGTCCCAAAAAACCCATGGAGGAAGCAGGTGAGCAGCCAGGGCTGGGGGACATCTTGCTGCAAGCCAGCTGCCCTGTCCCGGTCAGTGGGACCTCCAGGAGCCCCCATTGCACACCATAAAGCAAAAACCCAACCAGCCCACAGACACACTCTGGTTGCTGCTGGTTTTTACCCAGTGCAAGAAAATCTTCCCGGAGCAGGGACCAAGGGGGTCTTGAAGCCCAAAGGTTTTCCCCAGCAATTGTGGATGGTGGAGGGGTGGTAACCTTGCTCCCCTCCCCAGCCCCCCAGCAGGCAGGCTCCCTGCCTGCGATAAGAGCAGAAAACAGCCGAAAACAAACAAACAGTTCAAGTTAATGGGGCAGCAGTTATTTTTGGCCTAGAGGGAGTTCACACACTCTGTGTTGTTTTAGTAAATAACTGTAAATGGAGCTTGTGGTGCGGGGAGCAGGCTGGGAACCGGCTCACTCCAGGCAGCGGGGAAGAGCCATGTCTTGTCGCACTGGTGCTAACAGGAAACCAACTGCCTCACCTACCTTAGCACCTCTCTGTGCTCACACTTTTATTGTTGCCACATCCTTCGGCAGCCACATCAGAGAGAAGCTGAGGGGGCAGGGCAGGGGCAGGCAGCATCTCGCTGTGAGAAGGCAGCTCTGGGGCTTGTCACCCCTGGAGAGGAGCGGAGACTGCAGGGAGAGAGCCCGCATAGCCCCAGGTCCTTTCCAACAGATGTACAGGGAGGAGAAGCTGCAGCTTGAGTTGCCACCGTGACATGGACAATTCAAAAGCCATGTTGTCATCACTGGCTGTCACCCCAGAACTGGGCGAGGGGATGCAGGATGGGCTGCAGACCCCGCTCTGGACCCAACTGCCCTTGCGCCCAGTGTCGATCAGGGCTTGCTGCTCTCCTGCCTTCTCCATCACCTCCACGGCACCACACATGCCCAGCTGTGCCCAGTGAGTCCACAGTGGCATCTGTATCACCCTGGGTCAACAGGTCTCAGAAAAAGGCAGTTTTCTATGGAGATGCATCCTGCAGGAGAGCCAGGATTGCCCAACGCCCCAGCCCACAGACAGGAGCCTTATGTGCTGAGATGCAAACCCAAACATTTTCTTCACTTTTTTTTTTTGGAAAGAGTGATTACACTCTTGGGTGTCTGGGATACGGATGCTGGGTGCCTGCGGAGAATTTTAGTGGCATCGGCTGAATTGGCCTGACTCCATAAAACAGATGCAAGGCTTTTCACAGGCAGAAAGCACAACCCATCAGGAAAACACACATAAAATCAAGCGACACATCATCTCAGTAAGACAAGGATGGTTAGAAACAACCGCCTCACATGGCCCGTCATCTCAGAGCAATAAAACTTGAAAATAAAAGACAGCAGGCGGCCGCCACCTGAGCATAAGCAGGGGACGGGGACACAGGGCGAGGTTTGAGTGGCAGTCTCAGGCTCACCTCTGAATTTCTGTGCCGCAATCAGTTTAAATCAGGCTGCTGGTGACATTTGCTTGGGGAACCTCTCCCTGACCCCATGGAAGCACGGTGAGAGGGTGTGGGGGTAATTGGGGGAGACAGCTCCAGCACAGCCGCATCGCCAAGAGCTGCGGTGATGGCCCCATGCCCACACTGTGGGAGCTGGGCTCCCAGTGCCTGAGACCATGCTGCTCCTACTGACTGACCACTGACTTGCGAACTTCCAGCTAGAAAGGAATAAAATACAGCCTGAAGACTGCTGGGAAACCACCAGGTTTAGACAAAAAAAAATAACTAAAATCAGACAATAAAATCACTGCCATTTCAGCAGGGAGAGGGGAAAAATAACCCAGCTTTCTCCTGCTCAAAACTCCAGGACCATTGGGAGTTAAAGCTCTCAGAGCATCTCTTACATATAGCATCCAGATGCCAAAGTCTGGGATCTTTTCACCCAATGTCCATTATATTTTGGATCCAGCTCAGTAAGTGAATGCAGATAACCAAATGGCAGCAATGCCGCTGAGCTGGGACACTGAAGGCCCTTGTGAAATCTCACTTCGAAAGCTGACCAAGTGGCCCACAGCCCCCGGGACCGGTGGTGAGGTGCTGTGGGGTTCATGTGCTGCAAGGGACCAGGTTCAACCCAGAGGCTTTGCTCTGCATTTCTGCTGAGCAGGACCCTCTCCCAGGAGCGTGGCCTGGCCAGGAGGTGAGGTGGGGATGACAGTGTCCTGTCTCATGGGGTTGTGAAGGAGAGGAACAGGTTAGTGACAGAACAGGGATAGTGCTGGAGGCATGAGGAGGAAACACCCTTTTTCCACCCCTACTGCACCACCCCATCTCCTCTCTGTACCCCGCGGTGTGAGGATGGGTGGGTGCACTTCCATGGTGTGGTGCCAGAGCGGGAGGATGCTCGCCCCTCCTGCAGCACCCTGGGGTGAAGGATCCAGCCGAGGGCTCTCAAGGTCCTCGCCAACCCCATCCGGGCCCACACGTAGCACAGCCGCAACTGCTCAGCTCCCAGCTAGCTCAGGGCTGTGTCCATTCCCGCCCAGCAACCCCTGAGCCAAAGCAGCCATTAATTAATTGCTTGGAGTAATAAGCGAAGTGACTCCCCAGGAGCTGCTGTCGTGACTGGTGCTTGTCAGGCTCCCAGCCCAGGGTGGCTGCATGCTGGGATGTTAGGAGGCCACCTGTCCACTCAGTCCGTGCCCAAAAACACAAGGGTGGTTTGGTTAAGGAGGAAAGATCTCCTGAGCTTGGGACCACCAGTTAGTCCTGGTCTCTGTGTCTGAGACCCCAGTGAGGTCTGCATCTGCTGCAATGAGCAAAATTAATAGCAACAGGCTGTGAACTCGGCACTGCAGGTAAAGCCAGCACCACAGAGAGGAGCATGGCACAGCTGGGGAACATGGGGTGCTGGCGCCAGCTTCCCCCATGCCAGCAGGAGCAGGAGCCCTGGCTCCCTAGGACGGGAGCGAGCAGTGCCGGGGCCAAGGAGGGCTGGAGGCTGGGGGACGTGGTCACAGGAAGGGAAGAAGGAAGCCACAATGGTGGAAGTGCTGCAGAGGAAGGCACCTGATATCACCTCAGGAAACAACCCTGCATCGCCAGCTTGCAAGCTAAGAAGTCTCTTGCATCCATTTCAAGGTTTCAGGGTTTTTTTTCTAGTGGGGAAATGCCCGTGAAGGGTGGCTGGGCATGCTTTTTCTGCAGGTTTTTAATACGCCCTGGGGAATTGGCCCTTGGCTGGGGGCCAGGCTGTTCCCCTGAAGCTGCGGCTGAATTGCGGGGAGGGGGTCAGCCACCTGTGTGAGGCTCACTTGCTTTTTATTAACAGCTCAGCAAAGTCACCTGGGCTGCACAAATGGCCCCTGAACACATACATCCAGAACTGAAGCTCTAGGTGGAAAGGCCCCTTCCCTCTGGGCTCCGTCCAGTCACCCCAGGCATGGCCAAGGCAGGTCCCACCCCTCAGGTGGGCAAATCCTTGTGGGAGGCCTGATGGCTGCAAACAGGCTCGTCTTGTGCCCGAACGCTTGTGCAATGCCAGGAAAAGGCATTTGTAGCAGTTCGGGCCAAGCCTCAGTGTCTATACAGCCCTCCAGAAAGCCTGGCTTGGTGATACCGCAGCGGTGGCTCCTAGAGATGTGAGATGAAAGCTGACGGTCTCAGAGCCAGTCCTAAGGGCTTCATCTGCCTCCCCGGGGAGGATCTGCTGCTCCCTGATTGCTGCCATGGAAAACAGAGGGTCACTTTTGTTGGATGATCCTGTCAAACTTCAGTTATATCTGCAATACAAATCCTAAAACCACTGTGTTTGTAGGCCTATAAAAGGCTTCCCTGGGGGGAGATAAGAATTGAAGACAACTGGCCTTAATGATGTTGGAGAGATTTATGGGATCACCTTAAAAGGATTTATTGGAGGGCTTTTTAATGAGCAAATAATTAGTAGATTTATCTGCTTTTAGCTGCCTTGCTGTTTTATGGCCTTAGTGAAATCACTTTCTAGGGTTTTTAATAAAGTACGATTCTGCTCTACTTCCTGGGGTCCAACCCGGCATCACCTGCCCTGGGCACCGCGAGCTGGGGAAAGCAGCTCTGTGGGAGCTGGAAGGCAGGGCTGGGAAGGCCACCCTAATTTTTAGGGATAAATCATACAGAAAAGGAGCAGAAAAGGAGGAACAAGCCAGGGAAAGCAGCTGGTGAAAAGCATGGCTCTGAGAAATTCGTGTACAAGCACGGCAAAGCCCAAAGCCCTGGATGGTGTAACACGGGGCAGCAACTCCCCGAGTCCTGGTGAGGCAATGGGCTCCAGCGCCCTCTCTGCAGTCACACTTGGTTTTAAAGATCCAGGGAAGAAAAGCAGCTGAAAATGACGGTCTGTAGGTCAGGCAAGCTGACTGCGCAGGCAGGGCCAGGCAGGCTGCTGAGGAGGCAGTGCTTTTCCAGGGAAGGCAGCACATCCAGTTGCCCAAGTGCATGGGTCTCTGCATTAGCAATGCCGGCTCCTGCAGGGAAAATGTCCCTTCCAGCTGCCTTTTCCAAGAGATCCCCTTCCTGGGTCAGCTGTCCCCTGCCAGACCCAGGGGCTGTGCTGAGCTGGCATCCCCCTGCAGCCAAACAACCTCTGTATCCCCTCCCAGGCCACGGCTCCCTACAGTCCCTGCGACCCACAGCAGCGGAGACTTCAGTGTGGCTGTGGCATCTGGGCAGCTGCCATGGGACAGACCCCACGAACCCCTCTGGCAGCCCCCTCTGCAGATCACCCCAGCTCCCTGCACCATGTCCAAGCTGCACTGACCCAGCATTTTTGTTCCCAGGTGAGAAGCCCGCACACTCATAACGCTATTTAACTTAAATGAGCCCCACCTGGGTCAGATGCGAGCTGCACAGGGTCGGACTCTGCATCCACCTCCACGAAGGTGGGCTCCAGGCAAGGGAAAGCCCATGGGGAATCGTGGTCCCACGCCCCGGGGACTGGCAGGGTATTAGCTTGTGGCTCATTACGTGGCAGTGGAGGGGAAGGAGCATGTAATGCCAAGCTCACAGCGACCGAGAAGAAGCTGTACTGGAGCCACACGTCCGCCCCTCGCACAGGAAGTGCCAACCGGCAGCATCCCTGGGAAGGTCAGGGAGAGGGAGACACTCCCAGCTGCTCTGCCCAGGAGCAGCCCCTGGAAGAAGTGGTGGCACAAAGCTCTTAGCGGGGAGGAAACTGGTAATGAATAACCCAGAAAGGGGGCTACAGGGGAATATAACTGCTTGTGGGAAAAGCAAAATTCAGAGCAGTTTGTGTCAGAAGGAGCTGGCCCCGTCTGGGGTCATGCTGTGCTCCAGCCCACCGGCCCCAAAGAGGATGTTCAGTCATGGTCAGAGGCCTTCCTGGGAGCTAACAGCATCAGCCCATGGTCCTGAACAGACCCACGGTGTGACTTGTGGGGGGAATTTTGGTATTTTCCTGAGGTTTAGGGCTCCCAGAGGAACCACTACAGCAACAGCAGTGGTGCCACAACCCCGTAGCCGTGTGTGGGGTGGCTCATCGAGGGGAGAAATGAGCAGCCACCCACATGCTGTTCCAGCTCTGCTGCCAGAGATGCTGCAAACTGTGCAGCCGGGCTCCTCATAAAAACCCCGTCCATTTCTCATCTCTTCAGCTGTTCAGTGAAGGGAAACCTTATTTCCAGGGCCAGGCTGTCCTTTAGATTGTTTTACTTAAGCATGAACAATACCAAAGTCTCCAGTAAAATTCCACTACCTCCTTGCATTACAGTGTATAATGTGAACTAATATATATATTAACAACATTAATACACTTTCATACTATAAAGACTGATTGATATAACAGTGAGGGAAGGTGGTTTTCTTAACAGCTGCTGCCTGCGGCACCCAGAAACTGCCGCTTTCCCCCTGAAATGCTTCAGGCTCCAGCGGAGCCAATTTCTCCTGGGACAGATCATCCAGTGTGTGGATCTTGCCGGCAAAGGGTGGCTGAAAAGAAAATAGTCCCAGAGTTCACAAGGTCTGTGAGAAGAGTCGGAGGCTGGAGCTGCACATGCTGTGTCGTTAGTGGCTTTTGCTGCTAATTGGGCACAGGCTGCCAATCTGGACTTATTCCAGCAGAAAAAGGAATCTCTTCCCTGCTTTTTTTCCTGACAAGTCAAAGGTTGGACACCTTTAAAGCCTGTACAACTATTTAAAGCTTTTGACATTGTTGCACTTAAAAGCTTTGCCGTGGTGCCATTCTGCAGTTCATTAAGAGGCAGAGCAAACCCTCCATCGTTAGGACAGGCCCAGCCCATGAGCCCCCATCCTACTGCTTTGTTTCCTCCTGCTGTGAAATTCCCTCTGGCTTAAAAATTCCCAGAGCAAAAGAGTTTGTGGGTCCTGATCCTGCTCCACCTCTGTGCTGCCAGACCCAGCCCAGGCCAAACCTCTGCTGAGATGCTCTATCTTTCTTCATGGCATATTGGGCAACCTTCAATTTTTTTATCAATGTCCCTGACTTCTCCTAGGAAGTGGGAGATGTGGCCTCAACAGCCAAGCTGTCCTAGGGTTTAGTAAGCAAAACCCTACTTGATAAAATTCTTCCAGACCAGCAGCGCCTCCATTTTTCCTGTTATTTTCCACAGAGAGGGTAGAATCGTAAAGCATATGGGTCTCTAGAAACAGACAATGCAAACAGGGCAATGGTGAGGAAAAGCACCCATCATTTTGGAAAGGCTGGTACAGAAGTAAGTTGCCCTATTCTTAGTGCAGGTGATAAATGAGAGATCCTAAGTTTCAAACACTTGTCAAACTCCATAAAATAACAAGCAGCTATTGCAACCTTCCAACATTTGCTCCAGAGACCTGTAAGCGTTGCTTGTCTGAAGACGGGGCTCCTGAGTGCAAATGCTTGCAGAGAGACACAGCTCAACCCCTTCAGGGTGGTGAGTCCTGCCAGTGGGTTTCGGCGCGTGGCTCCTACCCCAAGCACACAGCACGGCTACGGCAGCATTTCCCTCCCTGGCAGCAGCTAAGAAGCTTGTGGGGATGTGAGCAGTGGGACTCTGCAACGTCAGGGTCCCTGCAGAGCTGGGGACTGTCCTCTGCAAGATGCTGCAAGGACCGATGGGCGCATGCCACTGGTGGAAGCCATCCCGTGGGATGCAGAGGGGACCCTGCCTGGCAAGCGGGGAGAGCAAACCCCCGTGGAGCTGACATCTCACGGGGAAGCCCATCCTGGAGCCCAGGCATCCTCCTATGGACATGAGAGCCGCCAGGAAATCAGATGCTGATGAGTCTTCACTGTACTGCGGGAATCAGCCTTGCTGGCTCCATGTTTTTTATTTGCAGTATTGCAGATAAGAAACCCAGGGTGTTGTGGGAAACAGGAAGACCTTATCTCCCATCCCAAGCTGCTTCTCCTGCCACAGTCTTGGTTTTTTTTTCACTGGTCACTGATGCTACATGATATGAGTCAGCAGAGAGGGCTTCATGCTGCTGCTCTGTGCCTGAGCC
This sequence comes from Balaeniceps rex, assembly GCA_013401315.1. Taxonomy (NCBI): domain Eukaryota; kingdom Metazoa; phylum Chordata; class Aves; order Pelecaniformes; family Balaenicipitidae; genus Balaeniceps; species Balaeniceps rex. Next base: position 120,539 of record VYZW01000913.1, on the reverse strand, counting down.
TCTGCACAGCCCTTCTGGAAGAACCACCGAGCTCCTGAGCACCTGGGTCATGCCAAGAGGTTTAGTTTATCGCCAGGATAAACTTATGGGCACGTCCCCAGGGTCCTACAGAAGCATGGCAGATGCCACGGCCTGCTGGCAGGTCAGCCTCCAGCCTTGTGGGCACCAGAGAGAAGTTTAGGTAACAGCTGTCCCGAAAAAAGAGATTTTGAAGCAGCCAACTCATTGGTAAGTAGGGACCATACTACATGCCAAAGTATTAGGACTAGAAATATTGAAATCCCCGACAAAAAGGACTAACATCTCATGAGCTGCAGGTGCACTTCCAAAAACCAGCTACAAAAAGGGATGGCTCTGAAATCTGCAGCGTATGGGGCTTCGCCCATCCTTCCAGCCCTCCAGCTCCCTGCACAAGCCTGGAAATGTGGATGTTACTGTTGGATTTCCAATAAAAACACAACTATTGACTTCCTTCACTTTTGTGGCTGCTGAGCACTTCATCTAATAGGTGCAGTATGGGCTGGAAATCGATTGTGTTAGTTTAACAGAGAACATACCGGTGTTCTAGTGTTACAGCCAAGACTCTCACAAATCAGGACTAAAAGTCAGACCCTGAATCTCTACTCAGACTCTGAGTAAAGCCCTTATTGCACCAGAACTACAGCTCTAATTCTTGATGGTCCCCAAACTGCAATTGACCCCGTTCGTTGTTATTTATCATGTTCATTATCTGCCTTGTGGAAGTGTCAGGAGCCCGGGCTGAGGCTGGGGACACTGCTGCTCCAGGCTCTGTATGAACAACAGATAGAAAGAAGAGTTCAGGCACATGAGACGCTTCCACATGGACACTTCCACACTGGCTGCAGGCACCCAAGTTCAGGTGCTATGACCATGGAGCTCAACCCTGGCTCAAACTCTGCCCAGAAAGTGGGATGAGCTGAACTGGGGCATCAGTGCATCATCTGCTCAGGGATATTTGTTGCTGACACCACAGCCACAGGGCCACAATGCTCCTGCCCAGCGGTGAAAGCCATCCTCTTTGCTAAAGCCCCATGGGACCAAAAGTGCTCTAAAAATGTCAATTTTGACCCCTCATTTTGGATAGCCTCAGGTGGAAGCTTTGCCTGAAGCCCCCAAAGCTGAGTCCTGGATGTTACACCTCAGTGATGCTGGTACTGAGGCCGGCAGCGGCGATGCCTGCAGCTCGGGGCAGGAGGCTGCCTCCAGCTCCCAGCACCAAGGATGCTTCACAGCAGAGCCCTGCAACGGCCACAGCGCCAGCTGGGACCGCCTGGGTGGGCAGGGGTGAGGGCTCAGCCAGGCCCCCAGCCCCAGGAGCGAACCCAAGAGTGAATTATTGCCATGGGACCCATGGGAACGCAGCCCCATGTCTCCTTTGGCTGCCTGCCAAAGGGACCCTGAAGTTTTCGGCTCTCAGCCAGGGATTCAGCAGGAGGCAGGACCTGGGCTTAGTCGTGCCTTGATCCACCTCTGAGCGACTCCTCTTAACACTTCATGTACAACCGAGCAAGAGCAGAGCCCAGCAGCACCTCCAGCCTTCCAGCAGACCCTTTTTTGGCCCCTGTCCGTCAGCAAGACGCTGCGGCATGGAGGTGGTGGAGACATCTCAGCTTGGATCTGGCTAGGATGGAGTTGCCGAGGAAGAGGGAGGATGACAAGAAAGCGCCCTGACCCGGGTGAGGAGATGAGAAGGGGATTAAAGGGAGGGATTAGCAGGGAGAAAACTGGAAGTCGTCCTCAGTGAGAAAGAAATGAGGCAGTGGCAGCAGAGCCGGCTCTGCCCAGCCGCCCCTCCTGCCCCCGCCCCGGCTCCCAGCAGAGCAGCACATCCTTTGTGTCTCTTGTGACCCAGGGATTATGAGTGTGGGAACGGGGCCCATGCGGGTACCCTGCACACTGCTGCGGTCTCATGGGCTTACAAAGGCGAGGGCAGGTCTAGGGGGGAAGAAAGGCAGTGAGAAATGGCTCCTGCTGCAGCTCTTCGCTGGGAGGTTGGTGGGGCTGGGGAGGCTCCTCTGCCCTCCCGCTGCCCCGCGCTTGCATCTCCATTGGAAGCACACCGCAGCACTGCCAGGACCAAAAGCAGAGCCAGCACATGAGGCTGTCCCCCGGCACACCACGGTGACACCGGTCGTCTCCCATCTCCTCTGCTGGGGTGGCAAATGCCCCTCGCATGCGGCATGGGGACATCCTGTGACAGCTGGGACATGCTGCATGTGTAAGCAGAGGGCAGTGCTGTAAATGAGAAAACCTGGTAAATCAGAGATCACCGAATCCAGCCCCAGCAGAAGCTTTGTTAATGACTGGACTGGTGCATCCAGTGAGATGGCTGATGATGCTCCTTACTGTGGTGGTGATGCTCAGCCTGGGTGAGTCCCAACATGGATATTTCATCCTCACCCACCAGGCTCTGGAAAACTCAAAGACACAAAACGTCTTCCCAAATCCTCCCTCTCCTTCTTCCCATCTCTCTGGGCCGAGGAGCCATGGCAGGAGCCAGGTCCCACTGGTGTACCTCCAGCTATTGGCCTTGAAGATCCCCCACAGCCTGGCCCTGCCAGATGCCTTCCCTGTGGGGAGGAGAGCCTGTCTCTGCACCCCGCATCTCCTCCCAGCACATGTGCCATGGGGCACCTCTGCTCTGCCAGCAAGATCTGGTTTAGAGGCTCCCACTGCAACTCCCCTCGAGCACACAGACTGTCCCGGTGTCCCTGCAGGGACACAGCCCGGCGACGGGCACCACAGTAGAGGGAGAGGAAAGGGTTTGATAGAAGCATCAGCTCCCAGAAAGTGTCAGAAAGGCCAGCCCACGATTAACGACTAATTAGGGAGTGTCTATCGTGATTATTATCCTAACAATCCTGGTAAGGAAGGCTCCTTATGTTAGGAAAAAAATGGATGCTGGCTCCAACAGTCCCCAAATGTAACAGCCCACTGTGGGAAACTCCAGACTTTTGCAAAAACAAATAGTCTCGGCTTTGCGCACGAGTTTTTATTTTTAAATAAGCCAAAGCCAACTGAATGATTTTTCATGGAGCTCTGTAACCTGTGGGCTTGTTAAGGCCTGAAGGGGCAGGGAGGGAGGGGGCCAGGCACTTTGCTCTGCCGGGGGTGGCCACTGCCTCTGTCCAGGAACAGATGCCCCGTGTCCCAGCCCAGCTGAATTCCCCCATCGCCTTGGACTCCTCCTTATAGCACAGCAACAGCCAAAACCCATCGCAAATGTTCCATTAAAACAATAAAACGAAGCATAAAGCCACTGAAGGGGACTAGTACCATTTCATCAGGTGATCTTATTAATCCTTCTTGGGCTTGATATCAATTTACATCGAAACTGAAGGCACAGGCAATGTCAGCATTGGATTCAGTGCCCTAACTGGATAGTTAGGTATTTAATTTAGTATTGCAATTAAATGGGATCATTGTTTACCAGTTGCTAAGGTATATTTGAAGAAGATACAGTGGTTAAGAAGTAAAATTTTAAATATATCAGAATTTGCGTAGAAAGACATTCCCAAGCAATACAATGCCACTCTCTAATGAACAGGTATTATTCAAGTCCAGCTCTGAGGCCATTAGCCTACGTACTCCTCCTTAGCCTTTCCAGTAACGCCCATTAACTTCAGGAGCTCAGCTCAAAGGATTAGGAAATAGATTAGCTAAAGCCTGCAAAATGGAAAGTGCTCTGTAACTGAGACACGCTGTTACAGGGATAACTGCAGGGATCCTCCTCTGGGGATCAGTGAAAAGGGGACTTCTCCAGTTATATCGACAAGTATTTTCCAGCTACAACATCAACCAAATACCACTCTCTTTTTTCAAGAAAACAATGAGCACAGACATAGCAATGCAACTAGAAATTGAAGAAATTAGTATTGCCCTAAGTTCAGTACATTAAGAAACCAAATAGCCAGAAAGAAAATGCACCATGCAACTGGTGGTCCAAAGCACGTAGAGCAAATGGTGTTTTAGGACACCGTCGTGTCACCTGCAGTTGCGAGGTGTCTTTGCAGGTCACGGCCATGCTACGGCACCAGAGCCTTCTCCGGCCCCCCAGCAGGACAGCTTGCAAATTTGGGTCCCAGTGCTCAGGGATGATCCAGTTTAGCACTTGCCGAGGCTGAGACCCGATGCTCAGCTTTTCCTCCTCTCCACACCTGCCCCCAGGAAGGATGTCAAGCCCGTACGTGTGTCAGGCTCTCAGCAAGGGCTTCTCCAGTTCATTAATTGCATAGCTAAAAGTAATCAGAATAAAAATATTGAGCAGTGAGGATGGAGCACGAGCCAGCTTTCCCCCTTTCTAAAAATCCCTGGATTTTCTTTTATGCTGGGGACTCCACAGAAAGCACCTTCCCCAAAGAAAGATGTTAAAAGTGTGTCCGACACCTACACCGTGAGTCCTCACAGCAGAGCTGCTGCACAGCTGGCATCCCAGCCCTCCCTTGGGTGTCACTGTCCCAAATATACCCAACTGAGCACATGGGCATCGGCGTGCCATGGCTCTCATGTCCCTTAGGAGAATTAAGATGATGCTCACTTAGAAACCATGAGCTCTCTGTTTACTTCATCTCATATATGGTGACTAATTCCATCGTCCAAAGAGCTGACGATGATGAAAACAAGTGGAACAATCAGGAAGGAAATTAAAAATAGCCCTCATGTGGCACTGTGTCAAGTGTTCATGTTTAGATTTTAATTTTATTTTTTTATTCCAAGCTTCTTTGATAAAATATTTTCCCATGCTGAATACACTTGGAATGTCCCCTCCATCACGGCATTCCTGACGGATGAGCCAGGCTGTCGCAGATCCTATGCCAGAGCTGTATTCCCTCCGCTCTGCGATTCTCACTCCCACATCCACACCTTTGGGACCTGGAAGTCACTAATCATTGTGCACCAGCCAGGAAGGTATCTCTGAAGGCAGAAACACCGTCTTGGACACAGCACGGGAAGGAAACCGAGACCTTGACAGCCAGCACGAGACCAGGACGACATCTCTGCTTGGCTCCTGCGCTGTGTAGCAGTAGGTAAGATTTTCAGCAGGGAGATTTTCCAGCCATGAGACTCCGTGATCTTAGTAGAAAGCAGATGTTTTGCCATCCTGCTGGCTCTCGCGCGTGGATGCAAACTCAGCGGAGATCTGGGGGGTCCATCTCACCCACCTCCATCAGACTGGAGATGCCTACAGCCGGGCTCGGCACCACAGCTCCACTCATGCTCGGTGGAGGGGAATGGGGTGATTCGTCTCTCCCAAAGCGGACGGCTGCTTGAGGCTAAAGCAAATCCTGCCCCAGATGTCACTGGTGTGAAAGGTGTCAAGAGGACAGCCCCCACGCTGTGCCCAGGCCACTGAGAGCCCCTGGCCACCAGGTGTGAACGCTCACCATAAACATCCCTACTATTTCCAAGTTCAGCATTCCTTGGAAACATCTGAAATAAAACAATAGTCTGATTTCAACATCTTTGAACCAAATTTTTTTTTTTTTTTTAAATTGCAAATCTAAATTACATTTTAATTTCCTTTCTCATCACTATTCTTTGGGGTTTATTTCAATCTTTTTCTTTTTTGCATTTCAGATACCTTACTGCAGGTGCAGGTTCCAAGAGCGAGCTGCCAAGGTCTCATCATGCAAAATTACTGAGTTGCAAAAATAGGAAACACCCCCCTGTCCCTAGGCTCCCACCACTCATTTACCACCTGTATGGGAAACACAAACATTTACAGTCTCTCTATTTAGGGGGATGCATTAAGAAACCCAAGGGTGGAGGAAATCCTGAAAACAGCATTTCCAAGGAAAAATTTATGTCAGGCTGTTTTGGTTCCTTCTGCAGACGCCCAGTGATGCAACTGTGGTATCAGTGATAAACTGTGAATGAGCGTGATGCCAGCCTGTCTGCTGTGTGCCTGTACACACACACTGTGACTTTGCAGAGAGTGAAGATGCTCAGCTCCAAGCAGGTCAGGAGGGTGCAGCGGCCACATGCACCAAAAGTAACTTAAATTTTCTCTGACATAGTAGGCAGGGAAGTGTTGACCAGTGCTTGCTGCAAAGAAGGTTTTACGGATCAATTACTGAAAAACTAGAAATCTGCCTTCCCAAAGTAGTGGGAAAAGCCCATACTCATAAATATCTTTAAAACCTACCTGCAGCAGGTACAGCCCGGCATCCCCACTGCCCATGGGAGTGCAGGCAGCAGTGAGACAGCCTGCGGATGCTCACCCGGAGGCTAATATCAGCCCCTTCCAGTTAAACATTTATAACTGAGCCAACTGCCTGGATGCTGCTGCTGATGGATACAGGCTGGCGCTTTGGATTGAGGTGGTCTTTTCCCACACATGAGCCCATCACATCTTGCTTTGCAGTGGGAAAGGATGAGTAACTCCTCACCCATCACTACTACAGGCAGTGGAGAGAAATGTTTTGAGTTCCTGCTCCGCCTTGGACATTTGCTTTAGGGTCCCAGGAGGGACCTTCTCTCCCTGTGGGCTGCAGAGGGGCCTGAATGACCCACTCTTATGGAGACATCTCCACCAGGAATGGCTGAAGCTCAGCCACAAGATCTCCAGCCTGGCTCTCTTGGGCACACCGCTGCTCCCCGCTCCATATTACCCAGCTATGAGACCTATTTCCACCTGACAATGTTACCCCCCATGTCTGGGCATGGGCTGCTTTCACCACAGGCAAAGGGAGACCAGCTTGACTGTCCTTCCATCCAAGAGGCACCTCGGTGTGATGGAGTGATGGCCCTCGGGGCCCTGGAGAAAGACTCTCCCTTTAAGGAGAAAGGCAAAGCACTTTGTGCAGGGATCTGTGCTTGTTTTGTCATGGGACACATTACCCTGACCCAAAAGAGGAAGGAAAAAGTGTGGGGGGAGCTTTTGCCTTTCTGGTGGGAACAGCATTTGAGTTAACTTTGTTTCCCTTGGGGAAAGGCACCAAAATAACAGAGGAAGGGGGGTGTAGTGTGGGGGGGTGAAGCTAAGAAGGCTACGTAATCTGCCTGGGAAAAAACACGCTCCCAACAGCACTTGTGAGCCCGTCCATCCGCCCGCCGCAGCGGGCAGCATGGCTTGCCATGCAGGAGGAGAGCGGAGCACTGCCAGCATGCTGCCGGCGCCCAGCGGATGCAGATCCTGTGGGCTGAGCCCGATGCTGACAGATGTGGAGGGACCCTGTTGAGGTTCTGCAGGTCTGCAGGCTCCATCTGCCCTGTTCAGGGCTCTCCGAAGGCACCGTGCAGAGGGAGGAGCACTCACTGGGGAAATTGGGGTCCGGAGAAGTTACTTGCTCAGAGTCCCCTGCACACCGGGCTGGGACAGCAGCTTGTGATCCAGCCTTCCACCTCCACCAGTCTGCCCTGCCTGCACTTAATGCTTTTTGCTGCAATGCCCGAGATTGGTGTTTGAAGAAAAGGCAGGCAGGTCCCCCCACAGGGTCCCTTATGTGGGGAGGTGGATCCCCACCACTGTCTTGATGGTCTTCACCTTCCACCATGGAGCATCCCCTGGATTAGACAGCACAGGCATGGTGCACAGGCACTACTGTCGGGCTTTATTCCAAAGCATAAAGCCACGCAGACCAGCAGACTGTTAAAACCTTGTGGTAATCATACTGGTAACATCATTTTTTCTCCTTAAGCAACATGGGCTAGGACCCTGCAGTGTGCCAAGCCCGACCGGTGCCTGGTATTCCCACGTAAAACAGAGATTTCCAAACTCTACCTTTTTGTGTCATATCTTGAACCCAGCAGTGAGTGGGTTAAATATGACATCAGCTCTCCCTGGCAAAACCTGCAGAGCCATGCCTGGGATAGCACAGCACCCCATTACAGCTACACCTGCACAGAGCAACATCCGACCCTGACATTGGGGCATGGTACCCTCACAGGGTGAAAAATGCAATCCCTTGCCCAAAACATCACCGTAGTGAAGAAAAGGCGATGGGGCAACCTGCCAGGAGGCTGAGCCACCATGTCTCTGCACATAGGCGAGAGCAGAGCAGCCCCCTTATCTCAGGGCATGCAACCTCCTCTGTGAAAAAGTTCCCAACCTGCTCCAAATTCACCCTGCTCCAAAATCCACAATGACTAATCCTGTGTCAGCAAAACCATTCCCAGGCACTGGACTCTGACGCAGCACTGGGCACTGTTAGAGACCAGCTGGTCCCAGGGCAGGAGGAGCAGCCCCGTGGGCACACGCCTGCCCGTGCTGAGCACCAAGGACCAGAGGTCACCTACGGCCCAGGAGCTTCCCTGCCTGCCACAGCTAGGCAGATTTACTGGCTCCAGTTGAAGCACAGACACGTGCCCTCTGCTCCCCCTCATGCTTCACAAATCTCCCGATGAAGCTGCTGCACACTGGAGTCCAAGTCTTGCACTCACACCATTGCTTTACTGGGTAAAATATATAAGCCCAGCAGCGACTCCTGAGCACTTCTTGTCTGAATGAACTGTATTTTTGCCACATCCTCCATGGGGTAGGAGGGTGCAGAGAAACCATTTTGTTTTCTTGCTATGTTCTTCTCTTTCTAATTCTTCCTAACATGCTGCAGGTTGGTTTTCACAGGCTCTCTGCTCAGGCGTCAGCAGCACTGGCCACCAGTCCTTCTTGTCTTCCAAAATCCCACCCTACATTTTGCTTGCCCAACTTGCATGCATATTCTCACTGGCTTTACCAAGGCTGCATGTCATCTCTATTTTCTAAAGATCCTTGCTTGACTGAAGATCACCCATCTGAAACTTGCCCTATTACCCTCCGCATTTTATTGCCTTCAGAGGCTGTTACAGGCACTTGAACTGCCTCTGTGCCAAGTGTAAGTAAACCCATTTTCTTTTTTTTAACTTTAATACCAGTATTTCAGTAAATCAGTTTATTGAATATCTTCCTAAGTACTCAGTGGAATGGATAACAATGACAACAATGCAGATAAGCACAGAAACAAACAGCTTCAGGAGGTAATGCTCTCTCTGCCTTTGCAATGTAGGAAGCCCTGGAAGTCCCTCTTCATGAATTTAGGCTGAAAGGTATTCCCAAACCCACAGACCAGCTCATGCCTGACATCTGTCCTCCTCTTCAGGTCTGAAATAAGACACACAAATAAACTAGTGATAGCCAAACTCTGGAGCCCTCTCATTTTCTGCCTCATGAGAGAAATAAGAGACTGGAAGGGTCTTACTGACTTCTGGCTGTTTCTCCAGTGGATTCTCTTTCCCAAATCGTGAATGATTTGCACCCCTTAATGGGTGCATTCCTAATTACGTCATCAGAGGGCACAGGAGACCTGGGACAGAAGACTACCTGCAGATTTCCAGAGCACAGGGCACACATAAGATGCCACCTGATGAGGACAGGCTGAAGGGTCTCCTCCAGTGCCTCCACAGGAGGTTTTGCTGTTTGCCCATCCAAAAACCCAGCACAGCACATTTCAACCACATCTGCTTAGCGCATTTGCAAGCTCAGTTCTGTATCATGTGTTCCCTCCCCTCATCCAGCAGGTCACTTAGATAGGAAAATGGATGTGGGACTGGCTTGCGGGGCTTGCTTTTGACCAGTGTCTAGTGCCTGGTTTTTATCACAGCATTATCTTCTGGTCACTTACAAATTGATTTTTAATGAACCAAGCCAGTTTCTTTCTAGGTACTAAATTAGGACCCAGTATTTTGCCACAAGGCTTTGGACAAATGGCCTATTAGATTTTTGCTTCCTGCCTTTGATGAAGTCCTTAAGTGGCTGTTTCAAGAACATTTCCTTAAAAAGCAAATAAAATATCTGCCCAGTTGCTTTAGTTTGCATGCATGCTTGCATGAGCTCGTTGAGTTTTGTTCCACCTCCCTCACATCCTGCAGCCAAGGCTGTAATTACAGTACTCTCCGCCTGTACAGGTGTTGCAGTTATGACCAGCAAACAATGCATCTGTGTTTCAGCACCTAAATGGGGGAAAATACCCCTCTGATTTTAGGAGGTGCTGGGAGGCAGTAGGAGACACCGAGTCTGGCCTTGCAGATAGGAAGGAAAACCGAGCTGAGCGCTGTGAATCCCTTGGAGTGATTTGTTTCTGACCTGTACTTGGCTTGCAAACCCCATCCGCAGGAGGCTCAGCCCTGCTTCCAGGAGAGCTGTCATGCCTTGCCATGGGTGCAGCCCCGCTCTACCGTCTCCCCCGCACCCTTCTCCCCTTCCTCCCATAGGCTTTCCTGCTCCCTGGCATGTCATTCTCTTGAAAAGCCTTGTCGCTAACAGATGAGGAGTTGACGGGGCTGGCAGTGACAAGTGACAAAGGAGAAGGCAAGGCCAGTGCCCAGGCACTGCCATGTCACATTTGCTTTGTTCCTTCCCCTGTGTATTGTACCCTGTCAGATATCCACTGCTCATGCTGCACCTCCTCGCCCCACTGTCTCCAGCTGCCTGCACGTGGCTGCGTACAATTGCCCCAGGAGAGGAGGGCTCCTCTGCATCTATTTTTGTCCATGAGGATGAACAATTCACTCTCACGTGCAGAGAGAAGCAAATGGACTGGTGTTGAACTGGGAACAAACAAGGGATGGCTGGCGCACGTCCCTGGTTTGTCCCTTGCTGTGCAAGTCCAGCACCACACTCCTAATTAAGATGTTGTTAAAAATTCAAACCAATTTGGATGCAGATGGGGGATGCGGGGGTCGCACTCTGTGCACCAAGCTGTCCTTGCGCTGCTCCACGCAGCCCTGTGGAGATGGAGAAAGTCCCGTTTCCTTCCCAAGGACGTCGATCTGGCCGGCTCACAGATGCAGATCCATCATCAGCATGAAGGGAGAGGGAAGCGACAGGGAATCGCCCTCCTGCACTGTGCTTGGAAAACAGCACAGACTGCTTGGCCACGGCGCTCGGTCCCGCGCTCTCGGTGGCAGCTGCGCCGGCACGTCCCTGGCTCTGGCACGCTGCATTCACTGTCACTGCTGCCCTGAGGTCCCCCCCGCCACAAAGCGCTGCGCTCTGATAAAGAGTTAAGGCGCTCTCAGAGGCAGTTCTGTGAGAACATTTCTCAGAGGGCAGTGCACTTTTATTTGAAATAATTTTCCATTCCATTTATATCTATATAATAGGAGGTGGCTCTGGGGTCCGAGTTTTCCATAGCCCCAGACCTCATTTCCCTGCCTGGGCTTGACCCCTGCTCAGCTTCCCCAAGAATAACAGAGAAAAGTTCAATGGGAGAGAAAGAGCCATGGGGCTGAGCTCCCGCTGCTGCCTCGCGATGCTGCGGGCATGCAATTAGACTGATTTTGTTAATAGAAAATATTATATATACATATATGTATATACATAATATACATAATATATTAACAGAATACATACATTGATATGTATATGGGAAAAGCCCTGGTAAGAAAGGTACCTGGAATGAGATTTCCAAGCAAATACAGCAACAGAGGAACTCAGGACGCTTGCTGCAGTCTTTTCTTGGTTCTACAGCAATATATTGCTTGGTAATGGACATATTATGGTTTGGTACTTTGACAACGCAAAATTATTCTTTCTGCTAAAAACGTTTTGATTTAAAAAAATACTTCTCATTAAAGCATTTTTGATTAAAAACATTCAAAAGCATTCTGTTGTTTGCTTGCGTTGTTTGGGAGCGGGGGGCATCCTTCTTGACCAATAATATATTCTTACAGAACAAGGCTGTGAAGGCCAGTGTCCGGACAAGAAGTCTGCTTCATGCAGAAAACATGTTTGAGAGGAAGTGTTCCGATTAGCCCCCGTGGCCTCTTGCCCAGCAGCTGCCCTGCCTTTGACACAGGTGTTTCAGCCACACTCCTGCTGCCAGACGGGCTATCACCCTGCGAACGCTGATGGGCACTGGCCCAGGACGGGGCTTGCCCCACCATGCTGGATGGCCGCTTTTGGACGAGCCTCCTGGACACTGGAGTGTGATATCTCCTCTTATTCCAACCGCTGCCTTCCCTGGAGATAGCATGCCATTTCCCAACCTTAAGCCTGATAAATGCACCAAGGTTCTTCGCCTGACAAACCCAGAGGGAAAGCAGTTCCCCATGCCGGGGTCCCCAGGGACATGCTCTTAGAAGGTGTTCACGGGGGCCACATTTCATTGGATTTCCCCTCCATGACAGCAGCGTCCAGCAGCACCAACTGCCTTAGCACAGGAGGAGGTAGAAAATGTTTGTGTTTACGTGCCAAAAAAATGACGAGTATAGAAAAATGCCTGCTTAGTCAGATAAGCTTCCATTAATATCCGGAGAAAGGCAGCACCTAATGAAAACCCCAACTATTTTTTGCTGCAGTCCAGTGAATTCATCACTCTCAGCTGACAGAGGTTTAATCATGAATGGCTGTGTCTAGTGTGCACCTTTGAAAACACCGGAGGTGATTTCCAGTTCCCCTGCAGCCCACGCAGTTTTAGGAAGACTCAGTTACCTGTTTCTCTCCTTTCCCTCCCACACAGCTACCTCCTGCCTCCTCCCAAAAGGCTCCAGGCACTGGAAGTAGCCAAGCTCACATGAACGGCATCAGGTCCCAGGGACCAGTGCTGGATGGAAAGGTCCTCCCCTCAAAAACTACCCAGGCAGGCATGTGTCACTCATGGGACATTTTTTAACTTTGCTTTCTCAGCAGGAGCTATAGGAGTTCACAGCACCAGGCAATTTGGACGAGTTGCGCTCAGCTCTTTGGTTGCACACCCCATGAATGCCCGTGTTCCCACCTCCCCGGGTCCACCAGGATCCTCCTCCTCCCTTTGCTGTGGCAGGAAGAAGTCGCTCTGGCACTGGGTCTTCATGAAACAGAGGCCCTTCATTTAATTAATGAATTATTTGATGTCATTTTTAGCTTCTGCACCTGCCTATTTCTCTGTTCAATACACATCTAGTGCAACATAATGGCTATTGATCTGATACCAAACCTGCCAGTCAAATACAGAAACCCACAGTATGGACAATGCCCGAGCCTGTTTAGGAGGCGCTGAAACAAAGACTGAGAGAAAAATAAGCCACAAGGAATGAGTATGAAAAACTAGTGGGCAGAAGCAAGGAAAGAGAAAAACCTAACAGATGCCTGGATGCGATGCTTTACACCCTGCTGTGATGGGGAGGACTCCTCTCCATCGGCCCAGCAGCTCCCAACAGCTCAGCATGGGCCATTCTTCTGATTAAAATAGAAATAAAATATTGAGAATCAAAATATAGAGAATAGAGAGTTCAACAAAACTGCCAGCCCCACAGGACTTTCCATCATTAATACACTTGCTGGACTGTGCCTAAAAGGGATGGACTTGAAAGACGCAGAGGACTCATCTACACTGCAGTTAGAAGTGTGACTGCAGGAAGGAAGACACATTGAAGCTGGCACTTAATGAGCTCATTAAGCCTCAGTGGAACCTGCTGCAGGTACTGCTAGCCTTGCACAGTGCAGCTGCTGAGAGCTGGGCAGCTTTGCTACAGAAATGGGAGCTAATGGTGAGCCAGGATGTGTATATCCAAACCAGAGACGGAGTGATTCCCAAATGAGCTTTCTGAGAAGCAAGGCGGCTGATAACGGAAGCCAACAACATTTCAGTATCAGGTCACATCCAGTTTTTCACTTACAGCCTCAAAGGACCATCAACACAGAAGCACTCCATTTAAGCTGGACCAGAAACTGCTAAACATGTAAATTCCTCACCAAGCTGATAACAGCATTTAAACTGACACTCGCAGAGCTGTCTCAACCTTCCCTCAACTCCTTAGCAAGTTGGTTCCATGATGGCGGTACTGAGAGCGCACTGGTCACTACGGTATACCAGCAGACATATGCCTACAACTCGTGCAACTCCATTTCTCCTTACTGCAAAGATGCCAACACGTGCTGCAGGGCAGAGTAACACGCTGCCCCACACAAATCATCCTGCACTTCCCAAACAAGACTTTTGGAATGGTTGCAGGAACATCTTTGCAGCTGGCTGCTTCTTGAACTGCCCGATTCAGACAGCTCCATAGCCTCTCTGCACCAACCTGGCTGCAGCTGCCTACGGCTGTACATCATGGGGTGTTAAAGTGATGGGAGGTCAGTAGTCACATTGCCGTGTCTGGAAGAGTTCTATATTTCAGAGATTTCAGTAACTCCACAAGATTCATGAAGCAGAAGCAAAACCCAAGCGTGTTTGTGAGCGCAGAGGGATTCTTCTAAGAGGCAGGGACTCATGAGCTTGTAAAGCTCATGGTGCCTGTAACTGCTAACACCCTTGGCTCTGCTTTGGGCTTTGACTCCATCCCCAGATAAGACATGGTTTTCCCACTTTTAGATGCCTGACTGGAGGTCAGCCCAGCCAGACAGGTGTGCCCAAAAGTGTCCCCTGAGCCATGCTTGCTCCCCAGGGCAGGACGCCCGTGCCTGCAGCTCCACAGCCAACACAGGGGCTGAACAAATTATAGGTACTGTTACTTTGTCACCCCAAACTGCAGTAGCAGAAGGAAGGGAGCAGCACCCCGACCCCACACCAGCTGTAGCTTCTTGCTTTCCTAAATCAAACCAGCTCAAAACCCTCCACAAACCCTATAGCGTCACTTTGTTCTAAGTGCTGCTGGGGCTAGGGAAGGGAGCCATGCACATCTCCTCCCTTCTTCATGCTGGGGTTGTCAAGTTGGCAAGGAAATAATAAACACTTCTCCAAACTTCCTAAATGTCAAGAAAATATTTACAGGGCCCACTTCTGCAAAGCACACACTCCAGCCCAAAGGGCACACACGCACACTTCACCAGGCACTGCCTGGCACGCTTTTTGCAATGATTTTTATTAAACATTTGCGGTTTTCCTGCTGAAAAACCCAGCAAAAGATTAATGCCAAAAAGTGACTCCTCTGGGGCTGAAACTGTCAGGGAGCCAGGACACAGGGAAGTACGGAGCCTGCATGTCCATTCCTTCCCTAACATTTTTTACAGCCAGAGAAATAAGACCCAGACCGGCCAGGACTGCAGCACATTTAGGGGGGAAATCTGTGCTAATGCTGACCATGCTCTGGAGATACGGAGAAGACTTCAGACCCACACTCGTGAACATTTCACCAGCAAATAAATTCATATAAAAACATTTCCCATGTATGTAATTTTTTTTTTTTTTGCTTTAAAATGGGATTGCTATGGTCTCTAATTTTCTCTAGGCCGTAATCATAACTTTGCAATGCCTCCCAGCTGTTGAAATCCTGTGCTAGGGATGGAAATGGGCTGAGCGTGGAGCTCAGCTCCTGGTAGGCTTCCAGCATGGGCTGGAGCTATGCTGTGATGCAACCAGAACAGGCAGGCTGGCACCAGGACAAGTGACATACCCAGGTTTGGTGTGTACTGTGTAGCGCCATGGCCCCACTTCTCCGCCAGACATTCCCGCCAGTGTGGTCATGGGGGACACGAGCACGAGCTCCTGCTCTGACACCCCACGGGGCAGCAATGGGTGCCCCAGCCTGCACGTGGGAGGGCAGCGCTTTACCGCAGCATCAGCCTTCATTTATTTCCAGCTTCAACTATTACACTTTAATGAAGGTTTTCTAATAAGCTGTTTAAATAGTAATTAGAGGCCAGCACTGAAGAGGGAGATAAGTCTTGTGGGTATCTCATCCTGCAAGAAAGGACCTGATAAGAAAGAACTGAATGATTTTCTTCTGGGATCAATTCCAACGAGCAATTATCCCCTTGATACCACGCTGCTTAATCAGGAGCAGATTGAAAAAACACTTGACAGTGGCTGGCAATGAATGGGCCACTTTCACAGCGTTTTACAAGGGAAGGCTGGAGGCTTTATGCCAGTACCTGAGATAGGAGATGATCCAAATAGTGCTGATAGCTCATTTCATTTACATAAAATAATAATACATTTTTTTTAAAAGCTTCGCATAGACGGAAGAATCATCAGCTTCATTTCCTGATGGGTTCCCATCTCAGCTATTCAAAGCGTTTAGGTTCTATTTAATTTTAGGTGCTGGGCTTCAGTGACTTGCTAATGCTGACCAGGAACCCAACTGCGGGTCCTTCACTGTTTTGAGCACGACGGCTCCTGTTTTGCTGCAAGCAGTTCTCCCCCGGCAATTACACTGAACAGATGAGCCAAGCTGTGACAATTGTGCAGGACAAGATGACTCACAGACTTGGCTAAAAACTTGCAAGTTATCGTCTGATGTTGTCGGAGAGTTAAGTAAGCTCAAACATTTTAATAGGCTTATTTTCTCACCATTTTACCGCCTCAGGTGATCCTTTGGGTTGCAACACAAAATACCGTATCACGGGATTATCAGAAAAAAGAAAGGGATGTGCTCAAATTGTCATTTTTTTCTGTCACACTCCGCCAGTACCAATACCTGGTAGGGACTCTGGCAAACAGTGCAAGTAGCAAATGGTGCAAATAGCAATGGTGCAAATAGATTTGGCAAATTGCAGAAATAATAGCCAGAAGGGATTTTTTTAAGTCTGGAGTATTACTCGCTATCTGCAGTGCAGTGTAGCTAGGAGATATAATTGCATAGCAGGACACAGGGAACAAAACCCCGGTGCTCACATGCATGTAAGGGGTGCAACCATGGGAGTAGAAGCATATGGCCCTTCATTAACCAGCAAAGGCAAAAGAAAACCTCCAAACCTGTCTTCTGCACAGTCAGATCGCAATTACAGGAGATCACACACAAGGAGTCCTGAATGCAGGATGGGAAGGGACTTGCTGCATTACCGAGGCTGGGCTTTGCTCCTGCAGCGCCGTGTCCTCTAGTCCCTGCAGGAACTGAGTTAGGGTTTTTTTACACTGGGACAAGGTGTGGAAATCTGCTCTTCAGGGGATTTGGAGCCTCCTTATAATTTCCAGCCTGGCTTCACTAGCACTTTGCACCTTCATTCCTGTGCGCTGCTGTCTTAGCTCTACATCTCTCCTCCCTCCTACATGTACGTCACTCCTTGCAGCCAGCGAGAGCAGGGAGAGCCCCTCACAGCCAGCCCCTCTCCTTAGCCCACCACTCCAGGCTCTTTTAGGTCTCCTCTTGTACAACAGAATCTTCATTGCCCTTATCTGCCTACAGATTTCCCTGCAGCCCCCATCTGACTTCATCTGTTGGGGACCAGAACTGGACACCATCATCAGGTGTCCAAGCAGGGTGAAGTCAGAGCAAAGATTCTTCTAGCCCAGGAATCTGCCTTGGACACTCACCAGGTGCTGATGCTCAGGATACGGTTTCATGGTACACCAGAGCCAGCTTCAAAGCTCCCTACTGCCGAGAGGGGACATTTCAGGAGCCCCCCTTCCCTGAGCCCCCTCTCAGTGCCTGCTCACACCCTTGGACTGGTCCTGGCACAATGTCAGATCATGCGGTAGTCATTTGACTTGCAAACATGGAATACCCCTCTCCTTTTTTTGGCCAGGTTTGTTTTCCACCATTGCAGTGCACTGAACTGGCTTCCTGGCTGATCAGAGGAGCCTCAGAGGCTGCTCGAGCTCAGCAGAGTGCATCAAGGAGAGGTGGGTGGAGCAGGACCTTCTCCTTTTGGCAGCAGTGACCTGTTAAAGTTAGTCAGATCATCCCATGAAATCACATCCTGTGAGATGGAAAGGAAAGCAGAGTACGGAAGAGTGAATCCTCCCCAGATTTCAAGAAGAAACATGCTTAGGACATTGGGGGACGCAGACGGCACAAGTCACAACATCCCACAACCACAAGCGGGACTGCTGCGCCACATACTCAGTTTCTACAACACCGTACCCAAATGGGCTCCAAATCCAACTGTGCATCATGCAGATATGGGCAGCACTTCTTCCCCTCCTCTCTTCCTCTGCCCTTTTCGAGTGACTCAAGGGCTGACTCATGCACCGGGGCCTTTTGCATTGTTGGAGTTTGTCGGGCTCCAGGTGAAGGTCTGCTCTGCACTGGAGCAGAAATCCAAGCTGCACATCCCTCTGCGCATGACTCCTTGACTCTGTCATTTAATCTCATTCCTTGTTTTCCTATCCTGAAGGGCATCCAGTTCTTTGTGTGTAATTTCCCCCAACTCCTTTGTTTTGATGATGATTCTCAATTATGGGTAATTACCAAATTTCATTAGCAATTTCTATGTTTTGTGCCAAGGCCATTAAAAATATGAAACAACATCATTTCCAAGGCTGATTTTTGAGAAACCCATCTAGCACAGTTCTCGAAGCCCAGCACCTTCCTGTCCCAATTGATTTAGTATTTCTCTTTTACTGAAGACCAGAAAACTTAGATATATCCTATCTGCTTTGTCAAGATCAGGTTTTTTATCTACTGTGGTATCATTTACTTTCAGAAAATCCGTAATCTCATCTTATCCATTTTCCATGTTCTTAATTATTCTCTATTTTAATGTTTATTCTAAAGCTTTGCATACTAATAGATTCTGACTAATAGACTCCTACGTGCCAAGAACACATTCTCCCTGCCCCAATAAATAGACCTCTATTTGCTGTTCTCCAGCCAAACCATCCAACCCCTGTGGTTTGACAGATTTATTACAAACCCTTCTTCCATGACTTCAGCTTTGTGCCAGCCCTTCTCATTTCTGGAGGAGAAGCTAGCTGGTCCTACCTGTTTGCATGCTCAAAGATCCTTGACTGCTGCTTCCATTTTGGTTGTGGCGTTTCCCATCCCCATACACTGCCACCAGTCATCCTGCGTCTCTCCCCTTGGCCAGCACCCCCATTGCTACCAAAAACCTGGGCTCAAGTTCTCATTTTGTTTCTTTCAGGACTATATGCAGATTATCTTTCGTCTCTGTCCCATCCTCAGTGCGTACCAGCCCCACTTCTTCTTTCCTGCTTCCCCTTTCTTTTATATGGCTGGACAGTTTCCAAGAGTTGTGCAACCCATCTTTTGCTATTTCCTTTAATAACCTTGACAAGGTTGGATTCTGCCTTACTTTGCTTGCTTTACAAAAATTTCAAACATTGCTTTTTAGCACTGGTCTATTCTCTGTCGCCTGCGGACTCCCTGATCTCCCTCAGCAGCATCTCTTCCTCCCACGCACCAGCCCCGTAGTCCGTTCCTTGTCCCTGCAGATCCTCAAGACCCTGCCTCACTGCCATGGGAAATGGGCAGGGCTTGCTGCCAGCAGGAGGGAGCTGCTGGTGACTCACAGCCTTCCTGGCTGCAAGGCCACGGGCCATCCTGTTTGTGTTGGGCCAGGGGAGCAGAAGCCTTCGTGGGAGAAGTTAATCCTACCCTTGGACCTGGGAGGTGGGCAAAGATGTCGTGCCAGAGGGAACGATGATGCTCAAAACGTGCTCGTTAGCTAAAGCCCTCCATCCCTCTTGCCCACTACAGTGCAGAGCCCGTACCCGGCTGTCAGAGAAGCAACTTTGGCAGATGCTTGTCTGCCCCAGCTGGCCCAGTGCAGCTCCAGGGACCAGGGCAGATTCTTGGAATCAAACAGAACTCAATAATGATTATTATTATTTTTAGATCTTTCCTTTCAGCCACTCTACAAAGCAGGCTGAGGCTTTAGCGTGGCAGCTTTAGTGAGGCAGAGTGCCTTCAGTGCAAACCCACAAATATCCACAAAATTGGAGGAAAGAGGCAGGTGGGAGGTGGGAAACCCTAAGAAGTTGCCCTGAGAAATAGCTCTGCACTAGCACACCTTGCTGGAGGAAGGGTGCCCCGGTCACCCACAAAGGCTTGCCATGCAGCGGCAGCACTGCCAGAGGGTCCTACCCACACACCCAGCTCATGGATACCCACAGTTCCCTGAGCAGAGAGCAAACCCCCCAGGAGCAGGACTCCAAACCTGTAGTTCTGCATAAAGTGACTCCTCTGGAGCACTTTTCCTGGAACAGCTCTCCCCTCCAGCAGGAAGAGAAATGGGAGTCTGTTAATCAGCTGTGTGCTCCGGCCACAGGCTCTTCATGCACCAGGGCTTGGGGCTTCACTACCTGAGAAGGTTTTTACCAGAGTGCTTCAAAAGAGAAAAAGAAATACTGCAGCTCTTGGAACGGCTCCAGTCTTGGCTGGGAAGTTGAGACATGCCTTGGAGGGGATGGGAGTCCCCGTGGAAGATAATCAGAGATTTGAAGTCTTCCTTCTATTTACAAAGCCAGTGAAGCCAGATAGCTGGTTCTCCACCCCTACCCCCCACATGACAGCCTCTCTGCTCATGGCAGGACTGGGAGACACCTCGATGTGAGGCTCCTGGTGGCCCCTCAGCAACTACAGCCACTGGGGGAAGGGGGTGTCGGGCTGTGGGAGAGTTTCCAAACCCCCACCGCGGCCAAAGGCAGGGCAGTGAGATGCAGTGCTGGAAGGATCTCACTTCCTAAGGGCTTGTCCCCATCAGAGGGCACATGTTCTGTGAGTGCCTGACATGCTGGGGCAATACCAGCCATTGTAGCATGAGGGAAGACCACTCTGACTATCTCCTGTTCAACCAGGGGCACCCATGGTGTCCTCAGTGCTGTGCTGGCTCCTGCCAGCCCTCAGGTGGACAACAGGCTTGTTTGCTCCCCTCTTGGCCTGCCAGCCTCACGCTAGCCTCTTGTCGTGCTACAGCAACCTGCCTGTGTCTGCAGTTTCTCTGAGCCATTGCAGTGCTTTACAGGCATAGCGGCGCTGGCTGGACTGGCAGGAACCGGGCTGGAATGGCTCGTCCAGACCAGTAAGTCCAGTGTCCATTAATCACTGGCTGCTCGCAGCACGAGGGGCTCTGCAGTACGTCTGTTCTGCACGTCTGCACTGCAGCTGTGATCCTGCAAACTGCATGGGAGGGATATTCTCCAGCAAGAGAATTTAACAGCCATATTTAATAGCTGTCTGCCCTCCTCTCTGTGCATGCTTGGGGGAAATCCCTTCCTCTCCATACATTTCCCTTCACTATCTTAATGGAGGAAGAAACCCCAAACACTTCTCAGACAGACTCCAGCTCTTGCAACACTGCACTTGGCAAACAGAGTAAGTTTAACGCAGAATTTCTCCGCACCCAGCAGCAGAAGAGTTAAACACCAGCAGGATCCAGGTGGCCATGCACCCATGTGCAAGATGCCAAGAGATTCCAGGAAGGGCTCTTGGATGGAGAAGTCCAAGCAAAACCCCCAAAGCAGCTGAGGGACCTGGGTGTTTGCATGGAGGCTGCTCCCTACTGACATTCCCTCCTGGTTCGACTTCACAGATTGACCTGGAACCTCACACTGCATCATGTAGGCAGCGAAACCCCTCCATTCACAAAGTCCCAGGGCCTTTGGGGTATGTCTGAGTTGAGTAGAAAACCAGAATCAGATTCCTCAGGAGAAGTCAGACACAAGTTCAGGGAATAAGCAGAGCCTGATGACATATTATAGTCACGGTGATGTTTACACAAAGCAGTAAAGGTCACACACTGACTAAACAACTTGGGTCTAACAGCTAAGGGCACCTTACAGGGCACCTTACAGGGCACAGAGCCATCACTTTATCTCCATGTGCCTCAGTTTCCCTAGCTCTACCAGCAGCTATAGGAAACTGGTTGCCTTTCAAGGGCATGGAGAGAGCTCATTAATCAGTGGCAAGAAAGTGGCTTGAGAGCCTCCGAGGGCTGGTGCTAGAGCCACACCAGAGGTTACTGTACCCCAAGCTGGTTCACAGCACTCAGCCAGATGCAAAGTTCAATCCCTGCTGCAAACACTTGGCAGAACAACTGACTGGGGCACTGGCTAATGCTGCTCATCCACAGCTGTGTTCTCTTGGACCTCCCCCAGCCCCAGCTCCCGTAAACAGGAGCACAAACTGTGAAAGGAGTGAGAGAGGCTTAAAGAGCCACAGCTTCCCCTGGCACTGCCACGGGAGGCCTCCAGTTCTCTTCACTGCTCCTGTCAAGAACTATTTTCCAGCCAAGAGGCTATTCCAGCACTGATGCACAGAGACAGGAATACGCAGCAAGGCAGGAACCCGAGTGCACGGGCTGAAAGAGGCTTTGACACTCATTTTCCCATCAAAGGAAGCGCAACATCCTCCCTTCACCCAAAACTGCAGACACACACTTTCACATTGCTCCCCTAAAGTGTAGGCTCCACCACCCCCCTTCCAGTTCCCAGGCAGATGCGCGGTGCTGTGCCTCACCGAGGTGTGAGTAAGGATTCAGACATGCAAATCTGAAGGCAAGCATGTGCGTGTTGCAACAAGGAAGCGGCTGTTCGGCACAGGGACTTGGCTCCTCTCGTGAACAGATTCAGAGAACATGCTTATGAAAAACCTAAGTCTCCAAATATTTTATTTTGATCCATGAGCCTGGCAAGATCTCCTGTGAACATCTACTGGGTTGGGACTACATGGGCCTCGGAGGAAGAAGTGGGAGTGGTAGGAAGTCAGAGACAGACCCGAGCAAGGCTCGGGCTTGGGTTTGGGCAGACTGCTGGGAAACCAGAGGGTACGTCTGTAATCCCTGATATCCAAACAGGAACGGAAACACAGGGAAAGGCCTGAATTTTCCTCTGAAACATAAGGATGTTGAGCATGCTTTCAGTCTGAAAGGGATGCTGCTCCCTCAGCCCTGGTGTCCTGCAGCTGCCTCTCACCTGGGAGACACATGGACACGTCTGGGGTCAGACTGGCTCCTCCAAACACTCCTGCCATGATGCTAAACTGAAGGGAAACTCTCAGTAACACAGCGCTGCAATCTGTTGCAGAAGCAGAGCCTTTCACTCTTTCTAAATAAACATAAAAACCTTGATATTTAAAGACAAAAAGCTTTTCTACTAGTCGCTCTTGGTTTGTGTGTTTGAGCAAAGGTTTCTTGGACACCTCCCCAGGCTGATTGAAGAACTGGGGATCAATAACATAAGCTGAACAGATCCTGGTTGGCACAGATCAGAGCAGGGCAAGAAGTAACAGCATCCAGCTGGTAAGCTGTGATGGAGCAATCCAATCTTGGCTCAAAAACTTCACGTGATGAGGAATCCACCCCCTTCCTAGAGATACTGCACACACCATCAGTAAAGCCCAAATCTTACATCCCATGAGGGTGAGCAAAGAGCTTAGCTTGACGTGGCCTTGCTGGACTTCTGCCCAACAGCAAAAATGAGCCTATCCCTTCTTTGAGTGATAACTGGAGAGAGAGCGCTCAGCTCAGCAGTCAGACATCACCCGTGTGGGACATGGATTTTCAAATAGTCTTGATGGCTCAAGTGCCAGAGTCTCTGTGTGACACCGATGGTTGGTGTCAGCGTCCATCAGGATGGCCCGTGGTACCTGCAGTGCCCTGCAATACCTCAGGTGAGCACAGCACCTTCACCTCCAGGCTGCCAGCACGTTCACACAAAAATGTGAATTGGTTGTTCACACATCTAGTGGTTGGCTGAAACAGAAATGGCATGTAAGAAAAGGGAAAGCAGCAGGTCAGACTCCTTCCAGGGAAAATCCAGGAAAGTCCATGGATATAAAGAGCTGAGAAGAGCTGAGACAGTGGGAACATGAAATCAGCCAACTGCCCTTCTGCACTGAGACATGAAATTCAAATGACGCCCCAGTGGGAATCTAAAGCAAACTCACTGCCAGGATAAAGGCTGCCGTTCGCATGGCCAGCAGCGACTACATTGCAACTCAGTGAAGTCATTATCGATTTCCATTCACAGCTACAGAGAAGCTTCAGAACAAGCCTGTGACATGGAAAATGCTGTGACTGGGATCCCAGTACCCTCCAGTCTGGTGCATTTTGTGATTATTGACCTTACAGTAGGAAGCTCAGGCTGAGGAAACAGGCTCCTTTTCATTCCGTGCCTCCATGAGAAACTAAGGGTATTTCTGTTTAATTAGCCTGGGTGGCTGCTTTCCTTCTCTGCACAGACTGCAGTGAAGTGCAGAGCAATGTTCAGACCCCAAACCTCAGCTACGGCTCCATGTGATGGATTATTTCTTTCTGTAGCCGAACACTGGATACATCACCTAAAACAGAGACATTAAGAAGAGCCTCAAATCTTTTATCTTTATTCTTTCTTTTTAAAGTGTACACAATAAAGAAGAGCAGAAACAGGTGAATGGTTTCATTATTTGGGAAACCCTCCTGGCACACATACTCGGCAATGGAACCAAGTAACCTCCCCTTACTCTATATTGGGCATTTCTGTAGCTGTCTCATTATTTGGAAGAAAATCTTTTATCTCCTGTCAACCTCAGAGTTTGCACATTTACATTTGCCCAAATCCAAGGAGAAGCCACAAAAAGCAAGGCTTTTTGTTGGAGTTAGAAAAGAGGAAAAGCTTGAAGAGGTGAGGTGACTGCTGGTGAGTCGCATGAGTAGCATGACCGCGCCATCATCTATCCAAATCAGACACAGATTATCTCCACCTGGGCAGCTCAGTTGCTGCTGTTCAAGACAAGCTCTAGGGACAGGATCTTGCTCTCACTGCCTAGTTAGCTGTGGGAGAGTCAAGTCCTCTTTAATGACTCAGCCCTGAGCTGCTCAAAACGATGATGTCTTCCTACCTGACCCCAGAGAGGCAGGGATCTAGAGACACATTTCTTTCAATCATTCTAGGAAACCCCAGGATATGCTCAAATCAGTATCTGGTTCACAGGAGAAAGGTGAAAGCTTAGAAATTAGGACTTTAGCAGCCAAAATCCTGCAGTCATCCCTCCTGGGAGCAACTGTACACCCAAGGTGAAATAGCCTGAACACTAAGAGAGGACTTGATGGCAGGTGTTCGACGTAGCAGGTCGCCCTGTCCCTGGCACGATGGATGTGGCTATTGCTGCTCCAGTGCAGATCAATACTCTTGATCCAAGACAGATCAATACTTTAAGTTAATACAGCCTGGGATTTTCTGTGGGCTCTTGTGGAGTCGGGCATGCAAAGCTCACAAAGTCCAAAACTACTTCAAGTCCTCAGTCCATGTGAGTGGCTGGAAATCCCTGTGAGAGGCAGAGCGCCTGCTGCAGCCAGGGCTGGCAGCCATGCTGTGCCGTGCCGTGCTGTGCTGTGCCGGGGGGGGGGCAGGCTGGGACAGTGCTGCCGCAGGACCCTCACAGTGTGTGCTGTCCCTGGCAGGAAGCCGTTTGTCTGCGAGGCAAGGAAACAAGGTTTTGGAGACGGCAATCCCATGCAGCTTCTCGCTGCTTTTCCCAGCTACCGATCCAAGAGCGCCTGTGTTTACTTCCAGCCTTCCTCTCTGCTCTGCTGCCAAGCAGCCTTAACCACCGGACGCAAACCACTCCACCAGGAAATGCGTTGGATCGTATCAGATAAAAAAGCCACTGCACAGAGACACTTCACTGGCATTAACTCTGCTCTACCTGGGTCCCAGCCAGGCACACATGGGCCAGGGTTACTGGCACACAAGCAGACCCCATGCATTGCCACGTTTCTGCTACTGGAGCCTGAGTTGTCATACCTGGGGCTGCTCCACAATGCGACAGTGCTGCAGCAGCTTGGATTGCATCCGAGAGATGCCGAGGAGCTCGCAGGCAGGGAGGACGGATGTGCCAAGTGTGTGCGGCCACGGCTCTGACTTCAAACCCCATGCACCAGCTGCAGCGACTCCTTCACAGCGGTGTGATGGTGGGAAATGCATTAAATGATGCTGTACCTGTGGGAGCCGCGGCTCCGGATGGTTTGCCCCATGGTGCAGCCAGTCTGACTTCACCAGGATCTTTGAATGATCCACGGGTCTGAAAATGCTTTCAGGGAGCAAATGAGATGGGACTGCCCTGTGGGTCATGGTGGCTCACCAGACAGTGACCATGGATTGATAGGCCCCAGCTCAGCCTCTCCTCTGCTAAAGCAAGGACACGAGCTGCCTCCTCAGACTGTGCTGGTCATGGTGCCATGCTGGGCATGGCTGCAGATGCCCACTCAAGACCTGCCAGGACTTTCCCCCAAAGGCATAACTCTCAGCAGCACCACGATGCTCAGATGCCAAAGCAGGGCTCAGAAGACCAGGCCTGGCTCTGGCACAGCTCCTGGATGTGTCATGTAGCATCTCTGTCCCCATTTCCAGGCTGTGAAGCCATCACTCTCCCAGGCCCATGTGCTCTCTGTGGCACGGTGTGTCACTGCCATGTGCTGAAGGCACCACCACCCACAGGCTCCCAGTCTCCACTGAGCAGGGCAGGCGAGGCAGGAAAGCAAGTAGCAATTAAAGACAAAAATGCATTGAACTGTCAGAAAAGCGGGGCACTTCTCCGCAAATGTTTGTATTTTCCACACATCTGCAGTCTCCTGGCCTTGCCAGCCAGCTGGCAGATGGGTACGGGACTGGGCTATCTGAGCACCCACCGCCACCTTCTCCCTCCACCTTTTTGCACATTTGCAAAAAGCAAAGCACAAAGCATACAACCGGTCGGGTCAGCAGGTCTCGCAGGGGGCTGCCGCAGGGCCAGTCCCACCACGTAGAGTCACTGCTGCTGCATGTGAGTGCTGAGGCCATGGCTGATGGCCGACATTTCAACACTTCTCCTTTAGCAAGAGGAGGACAGTATACAACGACTGTTACCCTCCTGTTCCAGCTGAGGCATGCTGCTGCTACAGGAGCCAGGTGAGAAATAACCCCACAGCTCGAGTGAGGTCAACACCGAAATGACAGTCTAATAGAGCTTGGAAGGAAATCTCTGAGCAATCCCTTCTCACTGCCTAATCCACCATCTTTCCTTAATTATCCCAAATACTTCAGTTAGCAGCCTCCCTTAAACCACAACTGTCCTGTCTCCTTTTCCTCTTCTTGGTGAGGGCTGGCATGAGCCACCCAGGAACATGCTGGCTGGTCCCAACACACTGGTGATCAGAGGGCAGTGGGAGGGTACAGGACCTCTGCTCTTCCTCAGCCCCATTCCCAAACCAAACTCTATCCATATTGACAAATTCCAACGTTTCCATTACAGGAGAAAGGAAAAGAAACTCTACAAATGTCTGAACCTCCAGCAAAGCTTTTCTCCCTGGCATAGTAGCAGCAGGCTGAGCAGTGAGTGACAAGCAGCCATCAATAAATCATTCTGGCCATGTCCGCACATGTTAAGATCTGCTCTATCTTCCCTGTGTTTTAAGCAAGACAAAGGCTATTTTAAACTGACCTTCAATAATACATGCTGCTATTGCTATCCTGACTTGCTGGGGCAGCAGCTGACCTGATTTTGCTCTTACCTCTTAGCAAGGACCAACCATTGCATTAAGTCAGCACATCCAAAAGACAAATCCTCCCTGGGCTGGAGGACGGGAGCAGGAGAATGGGCCATTGCCAGTGTTTAGTTGCCTAAATCAAGGGCTGAGCAGAAGCCCCAGCCACCCCTTTTGTCTCCTTGGCTTAAAGCAGGCTGTGTCCAGGCCCTGCAAAATCACCCAAATTCATCCCATCCCAGCAAGCAGCAGAATTACCAACAGGGCAGAACTTTTGCACACCAAAACCCGGTCGTGCACAGGTAGGAGGCTCCCTTTTTTGGAAGAATACCTGGCAAAAAAAAAATCTATTTAATAGCTTTGACATGCTTTAGCCCTACTGCTGGCCCTGTTCTGCTAATCTCTTCCCATCACTGCTTGCACACTTGCCTGGGTCTGCAGGGAAGTGATCCTGTGTTTGACATACTTGTTATTGTGTCTAGCTCGCTCTCACGCTTACTGGCCTGGGGCCAGGCAGCAGAAGGACATGACCTTGAGCCAGGCCGAACCCTGCCTTTCCCAGCAATTGAAATGGGAGAGGGTCTGAAGCAGGAAAAACAAGGAGGCAGCTTTTCCCTTTCTTTCAGTGGCAATTCCCCTGGCCTGCCGGGCCTGCCCAGCACACACACACATTCCTGACACGATGCCAGGATGGACATCGGGCAGCCTGTACTGAGTGAATGTCCCGTCGTGGCAGAGGCAGAGTCCCGGAGGCTCTGCTGAGGCCAGAAGGAAAACTGCAGCTCCCTGTGAAGGTTGATACAAGGCTCCGACTCACCCAGACAGCGCTGCACAAACAGGCCTGGCAAGTGAAACGTCCTCACAAAGCTGTCCCCGGAAGTCCAGATGGAGACACATCGGAAGCAGCTCGACACCAGGTCTGCTTTAGGGTTGATGTTTTGCATTTCTCCCAGTCCTTAACCTAAGCTAAAACATGCTGTGCTATTGCTGTAGCTCCAACCATAGTGATTAGAGCATCCAACCCACACCTCACAGACATACATTTCCTCTACAAACTCCTGGCAGAGCCTGCTTTCTGCCCCACCATACCCACCCGTGACAGCTGTCCCTCCCCATCGCCTTCACAACTGGGTGATGGCAGGGGGCAATGGTGACATGCCAGGGTGCAACATGCTCTGCAGCACCAAACATGGCCTCCTGCGCCTCCAGGCTCTCAGCTGGCACTTCTACCTATGTCACATTTACCTTAAGCAAATCTAGAGGAGGAACCCTTTCAGCTCTCCTCCAGGCTTTGCAAGAGCCTTCCAAAACCCACCTTGGCCAGACGGAGCACAGACTGGGCAAGGTTTGTAGCCCCAGCCAATATGAGTCGTGGGTGCTACCCTTCGTCAGCTCACCTGGCAAAGCAAGCAATGCTTCAAAACCACATCCAATGACCAGCACACAGCTTGAAAAGGGCTTTCTGGAGCACATGTCTGAGCAGCAAAGATTTTTCTCATTACCTTCTTGAAATAAGCATGGTTAGTAAAGGTGCCTGATCCTTAAAAGTATGTTTGAGCTTCAAAAAGGGTGTCTGAATGAGGATGTATTAAAAAGAGGCATCTTTCAGGTTGCACAGTGATGTTTTCCCTGCCAAATGGTTCAGCTGCTGGATCCTGAACTGAAACTATGCTGTAATCATTTCCCATCATGATCACCTACCTCAAAATTAATGCAACTTCACAAAAAATGGTCAGGGGATGCTCTGGGGACAGATATCGGCTCCTAAAGGGGCAGGAGTTTTCTGAGAATCAAAAAAGCAATGCCAAGGCAATATATGATTGACACAAACTGCAGCAAGGTCTGCTAGGGTTTAACATCTGTCATTACTGACGGCCCCATAGCAGCAAGGCCGCCTCCTGCCAGGTCAGCCCCTTGAACATATTCTCAAGATAGGAGATACAACCTGCTCCTGAGCAGACACTGTGTCCGCCTATGACACTCTGCAGACAGATCTGCAAGAAATTGCCAAAGATTTCACCTGTTTCTAACAGGAATGGTCTCACAGAGATGCTCCTAACTGCCTTCAAGACAGCCGTTCCAGGCTCTGCCAGCCGAGGCCACAGCAGCAGCAACTGCTGTTCATCATTGCTCACTCAGTATCGCAGAGTGGAGGCAAGGCGGGCAGGGCAGGCAGGGCTCCCTGGGCAGGCTCTGTCTCCCAGCTGGGGGCTGTCCCTGGGAAATCTGGTGCCGCCCCACAGGGTGACTGCTTGGCTCAGCTGGGCTCCACTCGCCCGCATGCATGGAAGCGCTTGTGAATGTGGACCCAGGGTCCTAGGAGCAGCAATCAGGGAAGGAAGCACCAGGCCTGGGACGCTTGCAGATGAGACAGGAAGGGATTACACATATCCCACCGATCCGAAGGTGCGTCCCCCTCGAACAAAGCCATTCCTGCCTCTCTGCGCAGCCGGGGCTGGGAACGGACTCCCAGCTGCTCTGGGAATGCTGCTGATCACTTTCCTTTCCCACTGTCAGCACCTGCTTAGAGGCTACTTCCTACGACCTTTGGGGTAACCCCGTATCACGGTTTTACTGCCCTGAGAAAGAGATGGGGATGATAAACTAGAATGAAGACGAGAAGCCCCTTCCCTCCCCCTTGCGATCCCTCCAGCCCCAGCGGATGCATGGCCTTTCTGAGTGCCTGGGGTCTCTGCTGTGGAGCTGAGTCCCCTGAGGGCAGTCTGCATGCACTCTCTCCCATCAAGCTAGAGACCAAGGCAGGAATAATATGAACATATATTTTTAGCAGCAGCAAATTATTTCTCTTACAGAAGGAATATTTCCATGCTGGGCTTTTTCCCTTCCCTTATCACAGATTGTATATTTAGAGCGTGAGAACTCTACCTCGCACAAACAAAACACTGCCAGGCCCCCGTGCTTAGTGCTTAGTGAGGGATCTGTTTCTGTCCTCTCTGACATGCCCCTTTTTCGGACAAAACCCCCCATCTTTGCTCCACAAGTGGGAACTGTCAAAGGGAGAGCTGAGTTCGGGATATTATGTGGAAAGGAAAGGAAAATGCACTCCCTCTGGAGTTATCAGTCGGCACGTTTGTTAAATTGTAGCTGCAAGCGGCCAAGCTGTAGGAAACCCGGGGCAGACCCCGAGCCCTGCTGCAGCAACAAGCAGCTCCTCCAGCGCAGCAGCACAGGCTTCACCGCTTCCCCTCTGGCTGCAGGTGCAAGCAGGGATCCCGAGGGACAGCTGGAACAGTTGGGGACATCCCCAGGGTGATCTGGCTGCTAAAACACATTGTACTTGCCAGCAGAGTCTCACCCAAAGAGTGGCTTTACAGCCCATGCTGCCCAAAGCTTGTGAATGAAAAGCCATGAAAAGCCCCTTCCCACCATGTATGCAAATGCCAGGTTAACAGAGCAGGGCGTCAAACTACCACAGCCTCTTGTTTTCTCTCTGCTTTCCCATCCCTCTTGCATGCTGGAGGCTGTGCAGCCCTGCCCTGCCTCCCTGCCTGCCTCCCTGCCCACCTGGCCACTGCTGGGAGCCGCTTTCTGGCAGGGAAGCCACAGCCAGCAGGGCAGCCCTGGATCACAGCTAAGGAGGCTTCTCATTCCTAGAGAGGGGGCTGATTTCACAGGCTGACCGTGGCAAACATCTCTGCGATTTTTGCAGTTTGTCATGGATGAGCCATTAGGAACCGCTGGATCTGCGCGCCCTGCTCCACAAGGAAGCGAGACGGCATGATTCCTTCTGGCTGATGAGGCCCAAACACTCCCCGTGGCCCCTCTAACACAGATTTAACGCATTTCAAACAAAAATGCATCAAATGCCATATTTCCACACCAAACATGGGGATTTCATGGTCTGGGTGACTTTCATGACATCGAGATTGATACGGACTCTTAATCATAGGTAACAGTTGCTGGATGAAGCCCCAGGGTGAGGGCTTGGTGTCTCAGATGCCCGTCTGCATTTGCTCCTCTTGGCTTTGCTCTGTTTATTTTCCCCACACCTCTGCATGGGGCACCCGCCCTCCCACCAAGAATGAAATGTCAAGTCATTGGGCTTTTTGCAAATTACAGCACCATGCCTTTTGACCTGCACCAAGATAACTACAACAGCAGCATGGGAACGGAAATGAATTTGACTGGTTAAATAGTCATAATTTGTGGTCAGAGGCAGTGTCGCGTAGGCAAAGCTTGCAGCAAGCAGCTTACACGTTCAGAAGCTCCCACAGCAGTACATGCACAGCTATTTCAGAGAAGAAGAAGCGATGCACACCAAGTAAAGGTGGGTTTTACTTGCAGTCAGACATCCAGGCTCTCGTCGCCAGCCTATGCATCTGCCAGTGCAACATCCCGAGGCCCATCCTGCACGCAGCAGGCACACAGCAGGCACTGCTGCCAGGGAGCGTGGCGGTGGGCAAGTGAGGCAAGGCTCAGGATGTCTGTGAATGCTGTCTCGCTCATGAAGTTTGGAAGATTTACGCATCCCAACCTCTAAACTGCTTTTCCTACTCCATCCAGTGCATACTTGAATGCTCATGTTTGAACTTGAATGTTCAAAGAATGGCTTATCTTGATAAGTTAGCATTCCCATTCTTAATCCACTTGATCCAAATTTCCACCAATTAACAGGGATTTTCCCACCCATGAGTTTTCCCATTGCAATCAGAAACAGCTGCAAATGTGTCACCTCCAAACTCAGATCCTGACCTCGCGTGTCCTTGATGCCTGGTCTGTCTCCTGAGGATGTTTCCACCTGCCTGCAGACCCAGTGGTGGCAGGATGGGCAGGGCTTGCCTCGTGCATCACCACAGTTATCAAGTCTGGTCTCTTACCAGCTCTTTTATTTCAGTTAATGGTTTATGGGTGCAGCTCAGAGAGCGTTAGAGGAGTTTCCACACTCGGCAGATGGGGTGGGGCTAAGGCAAGGCTCACAGTCTCTCCCACTAGTGACTTGGAAGAGGGGAACAGCAAGGAGAAACAGCACAATCAGTCCATGACCTGCAGTAAGGAGCCCTAGACTTCAATCAGTCACCTCTAAGGGTTAACACCGGCTCAGTCATCAAGAGACCACAGTGACTCCTCTCCAGTTTTCCTCTCAGTAATTTGGTCATTGCTCTCAGAGGCACTGGCCAGAGGAGGTGAGCTGGAGCCCTTCCCCTGACCTGGCTCCATTGCATGTCCTGATTTCCACCACCCTACTGGGTTATGGCCAGCTCTACACCCACAGCAGAGCTCCCCTCACCATGTACCAATGGCCTGAGGCACCTCTGATCCATTGGCCTGGGGAGGCTCCAGCGGAGAAAACCTTCTTGAAGAGATGAGTCTCACCTTGACCATCCACCCAGAGCCAAAACACTGTGGGGTGGAGGAGATCAACAGCTCTTTCCCCCGACGTGCTCTAAAAGCTCACAATGCAAACCTCCCACCCCTGAAGAGAGGAAGAGGAAGGAAGCTCCCACCTCCAAGCTGAGACAAGCCTTCCTCCATCACCTCCTCCACTATCCCCTCCTGGATGCAGGCAGAAAGGTTAGCACAGCCCGGGCACAGGAAGCTGGTCATGAAGCTGGTCATGCATCGCAGGGCCTGAAAAGGCAAACCCCTGACACAGGAGGTGGCATCCTGCTTCATGCGCCTCCAGCCCCTTCCCCAGAAAGAGCTCAAGCTGCTGCTCTGGCTTGTGCATAGGCTCGGGCATTTCTGGAGAGAGGACGGATGGGTCTGGGGGCTTGGAGGAGCCCTGCACATAGCAAACAGCCGTAGTGGTGACTGGAGGGTTTGTTAGGAGGTCCAGGAGTTGTCTCATGGAGGGAGAGGTCTCCATCAGCCCCAGAAGCCACCTGGTGTGGGGAGCCAGTCCCTGGCGCAGCCCTCTGGGAGAGAATCGGCAGGCGGGAAGAAAACAGACGAGCAAAGGACAGTTCTCTGCTGAGACTCGTTTCTCCCATGCACGGGGCCAAGATCGGTTGCGATGATATCAGACCCACGTACTGTTCGGAGTTGGCTCCTCTCTGCAGGACACAAACTCTCTGGCACAGAGCTGTGCTGCACGAGGCTGAGCCCAGAAGCTGAGCTGCACCATGTGAACCACTATGAGTGGAAACGAAATCCCATTGAAATCGGAGCACATTTGACACAGTGTTCAGAGCACAGCCATCCTAGAGCCAAGCTGGCAGCGGGGAAAACAAGCACTGGTGTCTCTCACCTGCTCACCAAATACACAGAAAACGCTGCTCGGTGGCTCTTCCCACAAAGGAGAGGCCCCAGCTCTTGGGGGAGCCCAAGAAACACAGGATGGGCAGAGATGGGCACTGCCTGCTGCTGAAAGCCTGAGGTTAACAGGGGAAAGTAGGAGGCTGGAAAGCTGGAAAGCATTTGCACATGTTTCTCATGACCTGGATTTCCGAGAAAAGTGGCTTGGTAAGGACCAATAGGCTGAAACTCAAACTCTGGGTTCACCCTGGCAGAGGGATCTGTATGATTTGGGCTCCATACAAGCAGCAAGAGGCCCAGGCTGGGCCAGCTGGCAGGACCTTGGGTGCAGGACCAGTGGCTGGCAGAGCAGCCTGGGGCCAGGCAAGTGTTTCAGGAACCAAGGAACCCCGACTATTCCTGGCTGAATATCTTCGTCCAGAAAAAGACTTCAAATGGGGGTGGGGGTGGGGAGCAGGGGGGAGGGAAGAAGTAAAAGCCAAAAAATAGAAGGGAAAGCTGATGCATGTTTGGGGCAGTATTTGAATTGAAAACCCAGACAGTGGGAGTGTGAAAATGAGATTTCCAGACAGACGCCTTCACTTCTGTGTGACCAGATGACTGGCTACAGGAACAAACCATCTGATACTGGGAAATGCACGTCCACACACATCTCTCATCGGGTATTTCCAAAATTGCTTTCTGCCCAGTCCCTGCATGGAGGGAGGATCCTTTTCACAGGCACTGCTCTTCCCTTACTATCTTCTTATCATGGTGTTATCACACTTTCCCTTCCGTCCTCAGGAAGGCAATTCCTCGGCATGTACTCCAAGAGGCAGCAGGCATGTGCTCCAAGAGCCAGCCAGTTTTCCCACAGGGGCCATGCCCCCATGCTGCTGTGGTCACTACTGAGAGGCGCAAAAGCAAGAGACCTGAAGCACCCAGCAGAATCACTCAAAGATTAAACTTGAAGGCTGGGGTGAAGACTTTACCCACTGAGAAATAAAGGGAATGGTTTGCACCGTGTCTATTGCTCAAGTCACCCAGCTCCCTCGTGCAGGCAGAGCTGGTGTTAAAATTCCTGGTGTGAAGGAGAGAAGAGTCCAACCCATCCTGCCACTGCTGGTGGTGAGCTCCATCACCTGTGGAGCGGTCATGCAGAGAAGGGGGCAGGAGCAGGCTGGGCATAGCACTGAGCGACCCGGATGTGGGGAGAGCTACTGTTCAGCCGTCCTGAGGCTCAGTGATGCAGCTGCAGTCCGACAGCTGCAACAGAAACCATCTGCCCATGCACTGGGCTGGACAAGCGGGAGGAGAGCAGGAAGGATTTCCAGGATGAGAGGGCCAAGAGGGAGGCAGGATCTCGCGTGAGATCGAGGGAGCTGAGTCTGGTGGAGGTCTTCCCACAATCACCATCCCTGCAGGGCTTGGGTTACCACATGGCGGAGAATGGGGAGGTAGGAAGGAGGGGTCAAGTCCTCTGTGAAGAGAGTTCAGAAAGGATCAAGACAGAGAAATGAAGGCGTTAAGAGATAAGAAACAGTCCCTGCAAAAAGTCCCTGGCATGTCTTTGGTGGCACCTTCTGCCACCCAGCCTGCAGGGAGCCTCCGGGCAGTCCACTCTTACAGAGGGGAGGGAAAAGCTTAATTCAACATCAAATAAACAGCTGTGTTCAGAAGCACCTCTGCGTTTGCATGGATCTGGGGATCATTTATAGACTGAATAATGGCTCCACATACAGATGATCTTTCCTTGCTCGGTATCTGTTGTTTCACCTGTCCTACCATGGCAGCAGTTTGATGGATGAATTTAAGGGTCATATCCAGTAGTTTCACTCTGGGTTCTCCCTGCTGCACCGCTAGATCCTCAATGACATGCAAGTTAGGAAAATCCCATGCAGCTCTTCAGCACATGAGACTTCACGGGAAAGGCCACTGAGGGACTATTCTCTTTCTGAAAGGATGAGAAACTCGTTACCACCACAGATGGCCCGGCTTTTCCAGGCCTCTTGCCTAAAATGCCAGTCCAGCAAAGGCCACAGGCTTTATAAGATTACACCTACTCAAAGTTATGAGGTTACATAAAACATTTACAGTGGGTGCATTAGTAACACAGTGGCCTGTATTTACGGCTGGTGCATGCCCGCTGCAAAGTAGGGGTGACCCCAAGGCTTAGCTGGAGCCCATGTGCTGGTATTTGGATTGTTTCCATCAGCATTAACAGCTGGGCTCCGAGGAGCAGCCAAGGGTAGCTCAGATGTCGTCTCTCTGCTCCAGCACCCACCCACGGGCTGCGGCAAGGGCCTCAGGCACTACCGGGCAGCGCGAAGGGCTGGTCCCAGGCAGGACGGCCGCCTCGTTTGTGCTTTGTGGTAGCTCATGGGAGGTGAGACCTCTGAGGCAGCACATCTGGCTGTGGCTTTCCGAGCTCCCTCCTCCTAACCACTGCACCCAGCACTGTGCTTTTTGCCTCCATCACCTTGCATTGCAGAAGCAAAATTGTTTGGATGGGTAAGGAGAGACATTTCAGAAGGCAAGGACCAGCCTGCACATCTGGGAGTGGGGAGAAGGTGGAAGCAGGAGCCTGCCCAGCCCGGCAAGTCCCCGAGCGTGGCGGGGCACGGTATCTGCACGGCCCCCGCTTCGCTCAGGAAGAAGGAACAACAGGAAGAGAAGAGAACTCACTCAGATGAAAGATAAACAGACCAGCCAGATAGTGAATCCAGAAGTTGCTAATTAACCTCAAATTGCTTCGGAAGGGACTCCAAGTGGAGCGTTCCCTTCTGAAATGCGAGCAGGCAGAGCTGTCCCAAAACATCTGCTGCCGCAGCCCTGCTCCGCCTGCCCGCGCCCCAGCACCACAGCCGTGGCTCCCATGGTAGTTTTTCTCTCGGCGTGCTCTGAGCTGTCCTGGGCGTGAAAGCAGGAGCAAGCAGCCCAAAAAGGAGCTGCACCTTGCTCTTTGCTCAGCCTAAACCTTGTTTGGGTTCAACAATGATGGGCTGGAGCCCTTTATGCCTCCTACCAGAAGCAGAGACCCTCTCCCCACGCTCCCACCAGCACCAGGTCATGTGCCTGCAGGAGACGTGTGCACATGCATCTAACCCGAGCTTGGAGCCGCAAAGCACCCTGAGCAAACCTCCTGCACTGCAGCATCGCTAAACCCAGCAGGAGTTCAGTTAATAAATGAAGGTCTTGCCCCTACTGAGCATATTTCATATGCCGCATGATAAGGAGATTTACAGAAGGAGGCTGAAGGACAGTTCCCTTAGGCAAAGGAAATAAATGAGAGAGAAAAATTAAACCGATTGCTCGAACCCAAGGGTCAGTCAGGAACAATCTGGGCTCCTTAGAGCAGGAAATGACACTCAGCTGAGCATCTGTGTGAATGTCAGGACAGATTAGGAGCCTGTCAGGAGCTCGACATCAGCTTTACAAGATGATTATGTGCGAGAGGGCTGTGGTGGGGCTCTGGACACTAGAAGCACCATTACAAGCACTGCAGCCCCAGAGCATCTGCCACCATCTTGCAATAAAGTATTTCTTCTCCTCTCTCCACTCAACATCCTTAAAAAATGACGCCAGGCTGAGACGCTGAATTTGGCTGCAAACCAGGGCTGGTTTTCAAGTGCAGCACCTGGTGAAGCACAGGGATGTGATGCCCCTGCTCTGCCCATGAGGTGCCAGGCTGCATCTGCTGCTGCCAGGTCCAGTTGTGTTTGAGGCGCGAGGGGTAATTCCCATCCTGCATTAGTCAAAGAGAGGTTTTGGCACCAGCTTTAATGGAAATAGGCCTGGCTCTAGCACTTTCCTAGTCTGGTGGTCTAGACATGCAAAGACATTAAGATCCTGCACTGTCCCAGTATTTTCAGATTAGGAAGGACTACAAATAAAGCCTTCACCCACAAATGGCTACCCCAGCCCTCACTTTTCACTGTGCAGAGATACTGGGCTGTAGGAAGATAACACTCTGGGATCCAGAAATGGGGTACTCTGAGCTGCTATCGTAGAGGCTCCCGTATCTCTAGTGTTAAACCAGGTAACTTGCAAATGCAGGAGAGCAACAGTGACACAGAGCTCAGCTCAGGGCGCAGAGCAGCCCTGGGATCCAGAGCAAAGCCAAGGCAGGCGGCCTCTGCCACGGCTGCCCCGGAGTGCTGCAGGTGAGATGCCAGCAACACCATCTTCCCAACATACATGGCATGCCTGCTGCAGGGAGCTCAGCCACCCCGGCCAGCGCGGAGCCATCCCCTTACCCCACAGTGTGACTTACTCTGCGTGTGAGCAACAAGGAGCCTACACCTCAGGATGGCCACGGGGACTCATGCAGCTCGGTCAGCTGTGTCTGCAGACTCTTTTTTGGAGCACCTGATGATAAGAAGCAGCACAGAGGGTGAATGGGCGATGCAGACCTGGCATGGGGACATGGGCAGCAAACCCCAAAACACATGGAAAGAACGCTGATTAATCAAAAAGTTTTGTTTTTCATGTGATCAGACTTTGAACACAAATCTTGATTTCCCCCCTGAACGCAAATGCTTTTCCCTGCAAAAATGTTTGGTCTCTGCAGCACATCAGTACCATTCCGGATTTTCTTTTCAATTTCATAACATTTGTGGTGGGGGCTGAATACTGCCTGCAAAAATAGTGCAGCTTTCTTAACCCCTGATTTTCTTTGCAGTAGAAAGGAGTCTTAGAAAGTTCAATCCAGCTGCTTTACACTGCTGTGGTCTCACTTCACAGTGTGTCACAGACGCTGCCCTTCCATTTTCTTTGTGGATTCCCTGGAAACTCCCAAATTCTTGTCTATAAACACATTTTGAGAGCAAGTAAGTCCACATTATGGTGACAGCCTAATGCTTTCAGCTTCTGGGCTTAAATCCTGCTGGCCGAGCTCTTCTCCACTTGTTGTCGAGCAGTGCAGCAGAAGTCTAACAGCAGGAAAACCCTCACTGTGAAACGACACTTGGGTGCTGAGCCTCAGCAAATCCTTAAGAGTTGCGGTGGACTCGCAAGTCATTTGTTTTATCGCAGACTAAAATCCCTCTTAACAAACACTTTTTTTGAAATTAGTAAGAACACATGAACTGATTTCAGCACAGAGCCAGGCACCTGGACCTTCTCACCAAGGTAAAGGTCCCTCTTACCTACCTCCTTCCTGAACATCTCAAAGCATTGAGTGGGTCACAGAGGCTCTCCCAAAAGCTGGTGGAGAGAGACAGGGACCTGCAGTTGGTCACTCACATCCCCATGTGCCTCAGAATGGGTGGAAGCAGCCCTGGAGATACATGTGTCTCTTCCAGGAGCTTACACCAGCTGCCTAATTGTTAGGAGTCCAAAGTTTGGGGACATTAATGTCACCACAAGGACCCTAGAGCTGCCACTCAACGTCACAGGGAGCCTCTGCACTGACTTCAAAAGGACCTGAGATGGGCCCCGAGAGAGAAACATTTCATGTAAGCACTCACAGCCCTTTTCTATGTTCAGATCAAATTAATATCAATCCCGTATCAACCCCAGGAATCCTCAGAGGTCCTTTCCAACCTCAGTTGTTGAAGGATTCCAAATAATTTCCCCCTTTTTCTTGTTAAAGACTTTTGAGGACAAATACACTGAGGTCATCATAATCAGTAAAACAGGCAAATGTTTTACACCTTTACGTGGGCTCAGATATGTTGCTGGGGTGGGATATCCTGCTGGGATGGCTACGAGCTGGAAGAGCTGCGCTTGTCCCTGGCTGGCAGCTGTGCCAGGAGCCGTGGCTGGAATTGACCACCCACTGTGGTCAATATGGGCTCTTCATCTCGCTTGCTACTGCACAATCCCAAAATATCTGGAGTGACTTTGGGAGTACAAAACAAAACAAAAATCCAAAGTGACAATTTAGTACATTACAGTAGAGTGACAGATAATGGAAAAATTACGAAACTCTGGAGACGTAATATATACAGGAAACTGGGTGTCCCACCTGTGAAACAAGGCTTGGACGCTTACAGTGACCACCGAGCTATTAGCACAATTTGCCTACAAAGGGACCATGACTGAACACCCTAACTATTCTGATTTATATAATTAACACATAAACTATCAAAAGCCCATCAGATTTTAAATACTCTAAAAATATTTTTAAAGCTTTCTATGATAATGTAAATGCTCCCCATGAAATACTCGTCTTCTATGCCAACCTGCTCTCTCCTACCCCTGCGACTGAGTCCAGTACACACCTGTTATCTCCAATTTGCCTCTCCCATTGAGGAGATTACACTCAGAAACCCATTTTCAACAACTGAGTTGCAGGCACATGAATTTAAGGATTTATGGAGGTAGGTTTCTAAAAGCCTCCCTGTCCCTTTCTCCTGGGGTATTACCGCAACACTGGTGAAACAATATCCAGCTTTTGATAATCTTGCAATTAAAAAAAACCCCAAAACACTAAGAAAATAAGAAAGCATCCTGATATCTGTCATAAAGCAATAATTGATTGTGCAATCTACAGATGAAGCTCGGGTAAACTATTTGGGTATTTGACAACTACGGAAGAGAAAAGTTTGGATGTGAACAGCCCCACTGGCTGAGAACATTCTCATGCCTGAGCAGGGATGGGAATAAGACTCAGTACAACTCACAGCTGCGATCACTGCTTTTCTTGCTAAACTTCACTTCACTTTCTTTTATTTAGAAAAATAACTGAGAAATTATAGCAAGCAAACAAAGCAAACAAACAATCCTCGTCTTAGAAAAATCACAACGTCATGATAAAGTGAGATAAGAAATGGTGGAAAAGTTATTGTATTAATGTTGATGAGAGCCCATACATGTTACACAGCAAGAAAAACAAATGACTCCCTCTCAGATAGAAGAAAATATTTCTTCTCAGTTGGAGAAAGAAAAACACAAAGCGGCTCAACTGCATCCCTGAAATTGTGCAATTTACTTTGCATATTTGGCAGCAAAAGTAGAAGAAGCAGTTTATAATCCAGGGTTTTCACGCAAATGACAGGTTCTTGGTTCTTGAAGGAGTATTTCATTTTGGTATGCTTTTTTAATTAACGTTCTAATAGTGCATTAGAATTAAAGGAATACCACCGACTTAAAACTCACATAGCTGTTTGAGCATTTTTAATGACTAGTGTCACAGCAATCCCTAGACTGACTATAATTGAAGTAGATCAGAGAACCAGCACTTCCCTGGGTAGTTTCGGGTTTATACGTATAATGGAAGCATTTTCTGTACAGCAAATTTCTCTGCGCACCTTTGCTGGGCAGTTCTCCCCTTCACACAGCTACAGGGGAAAAGACTTGAAGAGGACCAGGTAGCAATCCATCCAAAAGCTGCAGATGGGCAAAGGCTGCATGCAATAGCTGCGGTTTAGTTTTCTTTAACCATTTCATTATAAAGGTGTGAATTGCTGTATATTTTATTGCTTTTAAATGTTGATCTTAATTGTATTAAGGTGGAAATTATGTATAAAACAACCCGTAAAGCTCCTTTTTTGCCCCAAGAGTTGGTTCTGTTTCAAGATATGGAACAGCCAGTGAGAAACACATCTAGAGAGACTGAAAAGGGCACTACCTGCTGCAGAAGCAGTTCAAAATGTGTGAGAATCTCCCAAAGACAGACAGTAATTTTTTGGAAAGGAGCCGTACCAGGCAGTTCCCCAGGCAGCTATTGAGGCAGCAAAGGGAACCATATCTGCTGCCTCCGGAAAGGAAGGGAAAAAAAAGCTACGAGGGAAGTGAAACTGTGACAATTTTTAAGTTCTAGGGACAGAGTCCTATGACTGGGCACAGTCCTGTATCACATGAAAGGTGTGGGAAAATGCTGAAGTGTTGGTTACACTCACATTTCTAGCTTCAAAAATAGCCTGAGAACCAAACCATTACTTCACAGCTGTGGCAGCTCCCATGCGCAGTGCTGCCAGGAGGGTCTGTCGAATCCCAGCCCGACCGGCGCGGGCAGGATGCCTCCTGCACACCTGGCCAGGGCACCAAAACGTTAATCCTGCTCCTGCGCTAGAGAAACACCCCTGAGTACATGCAGACTTTAAACCCAGGCCTAAGGTCTTGGCTTGAATTATAAGTGCATTTAAGCTTAGAGGTAAACCTTGAAGACATCCTGGTTAGTAAGGCATTTTCCAATTACCTCATCCAGCGTATCCAATCGCTGCACTGACTTTATAAACAAAATGAAACTGCACACAAATTACACTGACACTAAGAACAACATTTAACAGGGCTGCCCTTTGCAATGCTATCCAGTTTTATTCTATTTACAATTCTGCTTACTGCCCTAATCTCCCCAAATTACCCCGTCTCCAACATGAGATGTAAACAGGCAGAAGTCTGGCTATTGGTTCTGAGGACAATTTTTTTTTTTTTTTAATGAGTTCTGATGGGGATAATGGCAACAAAACTGAGTTTTTTTCAGAATTGGCTGGGCTGCTGGTGCATAGTGTGCCCCTTCAGAGAACATCCAAAATGCCTCGAAAGGTGTTGCATGTTTCACTGTCACAGCTTAGCACACTCTGCCTCCGGCTGAGGCTTGCAGCTTCTCTGCCTTGGGAAGACACAGGTTTATAACTCGTATAAATCTTTTTCCTGCATGGCTGACGTTCACTGATGTCCCACGTGGATGGAGCCCGCCAGAGCATCATGCACAGCCTGGGGAGAAGCAGGACCCAAAAGTGCTCAGCAGCCGTGCCCCTTGCAGCCCCCTTGCACAGCTCTTTGCTCCCGGCGGCACCCGGCTTCGTCTGCCTCCACGTCGAGCCGATGGCTCTGCGACAAGCACAACAAGCATAACAGCTTTACCAAACAAGTGCTGCGCTGGTGTCAGGCCAGGCACATGCTGCAACAAATGGTCAGTCATCTCTGAAGAAAAGATGGGAAACCTCCAGAAAATATAACAAACATCAGAACTACCTGAACAAACCAGCTGGGCTGCTCATCCCCTGTGCTCATTGCCAAAACACCAAGGAGGTACAAGACACCGTTTTGAGAAACCCCAGCTTCATGCTGTGTTGGAGTAGAAGGAAAGAGAGTCCCGTCCACCTGTCAAGCAGTGACTGCCTGTCACACTCTCGTCGGTGTCCCACTCACCCCAACAAGCCCTATAGAGCTGTAACTTGCAGGTGGCCACAACATACTTCTGGGCAACAGCAGCTTCTTTCCCCCACCATTCTGCTAGCGGTGACTGGTCCTCAACATTGTTTTAATGCTATATAGGCTCGTCAGCCCTATGGAGATATCACCCTGCCCTGCAGTTATGGTAGTGAGAGCTGTATGACACTTGAGGAGCAAAAGGAGAAACACAATCCCCAAAATACGATCTGCATACAACCCTGTTCCCAACTCCCTGTGTGCCACCCCCTGCCACGGGTGCAGGAGAGATGCTCTCCATACACCAATCAATGTAACACACTGCAAACTGGGCGTCACTGCAGCAAGCAGGGGGGACCGCAGCATGCACTTACACTTTGTCACAGTGCCACAGTTTGCACTGACACTTGCACTCACAGTGGACTGAAAGTGGAAGGGGGACTTAAAAGGTAGCAAGAGCATCCATAAATGCATGCAAAAAATAACAAGAAAATACAAAAACAGATGCATTCGTCAGTTCCAGATACCTGCCACACAGTTTAGCTACTCAGTGTTACAGTAGGGTCATATCCAGTGTCCCCAGGCTGCTTCTACATGAGCAAAGTGACAAGGAAAAAGGGCATAGTGAAGAAACTATCGGCTTTGCCCCTGAGGGTACTCTGCTCTCTGAAGGCCCAGGCCCATGTCAGTCCTTGTCCCCTTTTTTTGTCAGCTCAGGGTGTTCTTCCACCCAGCCCAGCACACACTACTCCCACGTTTCTGCTGACACAGCCATTTGTTGACTGATGCGGTAAACCAATTCAGTGAACTTGTTTGTGTCACACGTAACCCTGCAAAAAGACAAATTTTTTGTGCTCCATGTTGGGTTTTTTTCAGTAATTTTTTTTTGCATACTTTAAGTAGCTAAATGTAGTTTGCCTTTTTTCCATTGCTTCAGCTGTCTGGTGGCAGCGAGCACCTGCTAATTAAACACCATTTTCCAAGGTAGGTTTCTAAAAGTGATTTTGAAAAATAATATTCTTTAAAAGCTCCAAAAAAGGCAACAGCATTTCCTCTTCAGAAGAGCACAGTAATAAGTGAAAAGGCAACGCCTGCTAGAGAAGAGCACAGACAACACTGATGCTAAATGCAACCACCCAGGAACTCAAACAACAGCTGAATGGGAAATGCATAGCAAGGACTGGGCTCTCAATGGCCTCAGACTGTGCATGCTTGTGACTGGGGCCAGTGTGACTTCGCAGGTATTTTTAAACTGCATCTGAAAGCGGTAAGCACTGATGCTTCCTGTGACAGATGAGTTTGTATCCAGACAAGCTCAAGGCTGGCCACCAGCAAGGGCTCAGGTTCTGGTAGCCCACAGAGGTCAGCGTCCTTTTGTTTCCCTCTGTCTATAAGGGAAGAGCACAAGGAAAGATGCACGTACTCATATGGTCTGAAACGCAATGACCCAAAAAGAGGTCAGAGCCCCACGGGGACTGAACGGACGGAGGCTGGTGACCACAGACACTCTTAGACAGCTCTCCACAGTGCTTTCATCATTTCATCATTTTAGGTTTTATCGTGCTGCTGCTGCTTACAGTGGCATGGGTCCGGGCGATGTGGAGAGGAACAAGTGTCCTTCCCAGACTGACTACCTCCATCCCATGAGGCTGGAGGCTCCTGGAGCTCAGGAGCTGGGTTCTGTATTTTTACAATCTCTTTCTGGTTGGCGGTTCCACAGGTTGTGAGTTCCCTTATTCTGTCATTTCCATCTCTGGATCTTGTTTTCCCTAGATATCCAAGCTCTGAACCAAGCACTGCATGATATTTAACACATGGGCATTCAAAATGAGGAAGGGTGATGAACAGCGGGTAACTCTTTTTCCAGTGATCTCATCACTATGGTTAAAAAGGGGAAACT
Organism: Balaeniceps rex; assembly: GCA_013401315.1. Taxonomy (NCBI): domain Eukaryota; kingdom Metazoa; phylum Chordata; class Aves; order Pelecaniformes; family Balaenicipitidae; genus Balaeniceps; species Balaeniceps rex. The sequence goes on along the minus strand of VYZW01000913.1, from coordinate 76,305 downwards.
CAGATAAGCTTTGTGGTCTAATACATAGAAATACCTACATTCCTTAGAAACAAGAGTTTCAAAATTCATGTGCAATGGCACACATAATTTACATGTACAGATGTCATGTCTTGTTGCTCAAATCAGCTCTCTGCATTCAGAAATTCTTTGCTAATCTGGATGTCTGTTCATGCATGTATTTAAATTCCTAGTGCGTGTTTCCACTTGTTATGGTAACTACATGCAGGAATCAGGCACACCTTGTTTGTACATCTTTACCCAGACAGTTGCATATTTGGCATGACTGTGCAGTCCAGAGAGCAATTATGAATGAATTAAACCACTTGACAGAATCAAATGCTTGGGGAAAGGACAGGCAAGAAGCAGCTCTGGTTTGTATCACTTAACATTAAAAATACAGAGGATTGACATCTTCCAGCCTTGCCTCAGCACATGATGTTTAGCCTTTTCCCCTAAGGATGCTGAACGGACTCTTTGTCACTCCAGAGCTGCCAGAGCACGGTACCTGCAGCGCAGGAGTTAAATGGAAAACTCTGTGCATGCATTGACCTAAACCGGCCTAATTTATTCTAGTATCATAATTCTTAAAGCTAACTATTGCCATAATTACTTCCATGTATCTATGTCATTCCGACAGGCTGCTCCTCCTTCTTAGCCAGTAATCCTTCTCAGAGTCACTCACTGAAATTCCAGATCACTTAATTTCAAAACCAATTATACGTAATTAGAGGAATTTCTACAACCATTCCCTTTATTGGATGCACAGGAATGATCTGTAATTCATCTCCACTGATGGTGCCACTGAAAAGGCTTTGAAAGACTTTCTAAGAGGAAAAAAGTTCCACCAAGACAAATTTACCTCCTTTTTCCCCTCTCTTATCTAGAAAAAACGCCTAACATGAACACAGGGTCTTCAGTTCTGAGCGCAGGCTAATTTAGAGTTTATTTCCAGCTTCACGTCAGACACGAGGCGGAGGACATTTCAGTCACTGCTATTGAAACTTTCCATGGTGATGCAGCAGAGATGGTTTAAGAGCTGTCAGTGAAACAGAATGAGCACAATTTGTGTTACAACTGGCTTGACGGAAACGAGCGGATTTGTTCCTTGCCCCACTACGGCCAGCAGCAAGACTGATGTGACCTCAGGCAGAGAGCAGGATTTTTCAGAAAATACTTCTATCTTAAGAACCCAGACCCATGCAGCTCTCTTTCCTAAGCACCACGGCTCACACTGAGCTCATCCGCATCCCCCAAACCTCGGTGCCCCTGAGCTTTGCCTGGAGCCCTGGTTCAGAGACCTAGTGGAATTCAAACTTGATGAATTCAGCCCAAATATTTTGGATTTTCAAAAGCACCCAGGAAAGCTTTACGATCCAATGAGAGCTGACTTACATCCACTGTCCTAAGGCTCACTGCCTTGTAAAATCTTGCCCTTGCTTCAGAGGAAGGCAGCCTCTTTCCAAAAGAGAGGTTTGATCTGGGCCAGCGCCAAGGATGGAGATGGGATGCGTTGTTGGTGTGATGGTGGTTACCAGCTTCTCACCTGCAGAAAGGTGGTTTGCATTGGAAAGGGAGAGAAAAGCATCGCTGGCAAAGACCGAGAGCAGGGCCTTAGGCAGCGGGTTTCTGGGCAGCTATTCCTGCCGCAGCATCAGCATACCCTATCTGCGAGACCTCTGGGTAATTGTATATTGGCCTAGCGTGGGTATAGCAGCACTTGGAGCTTTCTCTGGGTGTGCAGGCACTTTTATTACTTGGGGGCAAATGTCTGCAGATTATTTCATTCAAATGATCAAATACACCTCACATAGTATTTTACGTCATTCCCCATGTGAATCCTCTTGCTCCGCAATTTGGCAATTACTGGCAGACATCTTCTGGGAAACAGATTTTAAACTTTGGGGCTAAAACTAAGGTAATCTGTATTAGCTCTGACAGTAGAGCTTTTCTGTCCAGCAGGCCAGATTTTTTTTTCATACTGGTTTTACACAGTGACCTGTCCTATGGAGCTGTCCGTACCTTCAGCTAGAAAAGCTTAAGTCCAGTATTTGTATATACAGGCAACTTCATTTTTCTATGTAAAACAGAGTACTACTGTCACATCTTAGCTTTCATACAGATTTTTTCTGAATGTTTTGCAGTCCTCTTTCCTATTTCGATAAAAGAAAGTTACTTTCAAAAGTGAAGGCTTATCATTTCTGGTGATCTAAACAGATGTGACTTGACAAAGGGGTCCATTGTAGAGCCATGTTAGTGCTTTATTTTTTAACGATGAAGGCTTTCGTTGTTTGTTATGGTGAGAAATAGTTTCCCCTCCAGATAGCCCCTTGAGAAATTCATGAGAGAAAATCCAGACTGTGAAAAGTATGGCTTGTGAGGAATTTGAAACAACATGACAGGAGAAGCAAATCATTGTGAAAATCCTATTTACGGAAAGCCTGGGCTCATGACCACTTCCGGTCCCGAGTTCATCCTCCCCGACTCCAGGTGAGCTGTCTCGCTGTTGTCTGTGCAACAACTGTCCACAGGAATCAGAAACATCATTCAGCCTTTCTATTGTTCTGCTGTCTGAAGACCCACAAAGCAAGGCTCTCGCTGCATCTGCTGCTGAACCTACACAAAGGACGATGGTCTCAAGCCAAAGACAAAACAACACGTGAATGAGTGAAACCATGGTCAAGGTAAGGAGGAACGAACTGGCAACACAACTGCTGTTGTGCAATTCCAGCTAATCAGACACAGATACAGATGCAAGCTGCTCGTGAACACTTAAGCGAAGTTTACATTTCAGCTGGGTTTCGCAGCTGGACGGTGATGGCTTCACATGCAAAGTTGATTTCTCCAGAGTACAGCTCCAGAGAGGAGTAACCAGTGTAGTGCTTCTGAAAAGCTCCAGTTTCTGATCCATTTTCAGGTTTGTTCCCCTTCCTCCCAGGCTTCCTTCCATGCACATGTTAAAGTGCTCTGCTATATTGTAATTGAAGTATAGTTCAATAAGTTTCAGTTCTCATTTAAGACTTCATTTTTTAAGACAGCAGAATAGCTTGGGTTCATGTCAGAACAGTTTTAAGGCCTCCAGCATCAAAAATAACCTGCTGTAAATCTAAAAATACCAGCTTTTCAGAGAAGAGATGTGAGATGCCAAGAGATTCACATACAGAAACAATTGGGAGATTGCGCTTCAAGTTCAATTTGCATTTTTTCCATGGTTACCTAATGCTGGACCCAGCAATCTGATCCAAATCACCTTGAGATTTTTTTCTAGTGCTCCCCCTGAAGTATGGTCTCAGCATCCCTCAGCAGAGCACACGCTTCCCTGCCTACTGCAAGAGGTTATTACAATGGCAGGGTCTCCAGCACACTGTGTTCAAAGCTCTGGCTTTTGTACGGCACTTTTCAAGAGCTGACCTGTGGCCGCGGCTGGGTCTAGCTGCCACTCTGCACCAGTAGAGATGATCTCGACACACAGCGAGGGAGATGAGCGTGAACACAATGAATCCACAAAACTGCCAGCGTGCAGAAAATTGGCCAATTATCCGTCACTGACTTTTAGCAGAAACTGTACAAAGGGATCTTTATGGATGAGAAGATCGCAGGAAAGGAAGGAGAGAGGTGAAGATTGGGGGAAACGAATGGCGTGGTGAACTATGATCAAGTATTTATGACCATAAACGTTGTTCTTAGTCCAGCTTATAACTAGTGACTGAATGTCAGAATTATTTAGGAGAACTTGTTAAAATAAGCAAAAAAATAGTTGGTAGATAAAATGACAATGCTTCTAAATCACAGCAAGAAATACCGTCAGCAGCTTCGCTTAGTGTAAGGACTTACATCCTTCCCAGCTGTGTTTCTCTTGCACACCATGGCAGCCACGGGAAGGGACGAGGGCAGAAGCGGTGTGCTCACCTCCTGGCATAAACTTGTCCTCCTCACCAATGGTCTTGTAGGACCACTGGCAAACTCTTCATGGGATGTCCAGGGTCTGTCAAACCTCAGCACACAGATTTAAACTGGAGCAAGATGCATCAAAATAGTAAGAAAGGGATGGAGAGAAGGAGGTCAAGTCTCCACAGCTAGGAAAGATACCCTGGCCCTATGCAGACAGACCCTAATTACGCTGCTGCTTGGCTAAAAAAAATTATCAGAAAATATCCATTGAAAAATTCCTTTTTCTGTTTGATATTGTAAACACAAGTTCAGCACAGGAGACTCCATGGGATAAGATGGTTTTGATGACTTCCAGCCATGTATACACGCTGCAGACTTGCTTTCCCAACAGCCTATTATCACCGTGCACGCAGCTCATTTATTTGCTGAGAATTCTCGTTTAGAAAACCCAATCAGTCAAGATTTATTTTCCTCTGATAAGGCACAGGAGGGCACTGCTAAGGTTCTGGCTTCTGCCGTTGTCAAGCTTCTTGTCTGGCAGTTAATGTCAAGCTAACACCATGACAGGGCCCTAGCACATCGCTTCTTCAGCCGGTGTGTCCTGGAGGTCTATCTCCGGAAACCGGGGCTTTGCCACCGACTTTCCCACAGGCCACGAGACGGATCATTTCACTAGCTTGGTTTCTCCAGGAGTAAAAGTGGGGTCTTCCAGCCAAGTAGTCAAAAGCATGCAAAGTTGGGTGTCCACGACTGTCAAGAATTGTCTGAGTCTTTAACTGAATGCAGTATCACGTCTGCCCAGAGCATCTGGAGCTGCCATAGGAGACAGGATTTTGGGACAGCAAATTAGGGCCTATATATCCAACCTAAAGCCCTTTTTCCCTATGCTGACCCAGATGACACTCTCATCCGGGGGGAAGCAGTACCAGCACCCTGTCGTGGTGGCTCAGCCCACTCTTGGTTGGGAAGGAGCGGCAGCAAGGGGGGCAGAGCTCGCCCGCACAGTGCCTGGGCTTCACAAAGAGCCGAGATCATCATTGGCAGATGTACCTTCCCCAGGGCTCCGAAATCTCTGTCAGCAAACAGAAAGCAACTGGAAGGAAAAAAAAAGACTAAAAGAAAGCCTGTGTTTGAAATATGCTTTGTTTTGTTTTAAAAAATCCAGGATCCCATCCAGTTTGAAAGAAGAGGCGAGCACAGAAACAAGCTCTTTGTTTTTTGCATTAGTTCAAGAGGAAAACACTTTTTTTTAATATATTCCTCTGAGGTTTAAATACTGCCTCTAGCCCCCACTTTCGGCAGGCTGGGAGCAGGTCACAGGTACTGCTCTCAGTGCTGCAGCAAACCAGCAAAATAACCCCTGGCCTAGCAGCCCCTCTCACTAACCCTTCTCAGGGGGTGTCCTCCCACTGCGCCACCTCCCGCAGTGCTCCTGTCCCCCCGGTCCTGCATTTTGTCCCTGGTGTGGTGGCTGAAGGACCTGCCACCCTCACCTGGGTGGCACCTCCCTCTGCCTGATGCAGGGCCAGGAGCCCCTCTGTCCCCCCAGGGAACTGTGGCCCTTTGAGCTCTGTGGGGAAACATGCAGAAATAATGGTCTCACGGGGGGGCAGGGCGAACTGGGGTCTTTCTGGGAAAATTATACAACGTTACCACCACCATCAGCAAGGAAATGCCAATGGAGTCCTGCAGCAGCTTTGAGACTGAGGCACTCTGTGGCATGAGGACAGGGTCCCGGTCTGCCCGCATTCCTCAGGGCAGAGAGCAGCAGCACCAAGGGCCAGGGCAGCATGCAGCGATGGCTAGGCAGGACAACGGCTCACATTTTCATCTCCTTCCACTGCCACCCCCAAGGCAGACACCGCTCACACCCAGGGTAGAGCTTGGTATGCTTCATGGATGGCGACGGCTCCATCAGCACCCCCAGTGCCCCTGGCAGCTCTCCCCTCATGTATGCAGCTATCTGAAAACAGGCAGGAGCCCCCCCAAAACTGAGAGAGCCACCAAAGAACAGCTGAGAGCTTTGCTCAGCCCTGGCGGGGTCTGAAGCCCCTCGAGCAAAGCACTGTCCTTCACCAGCCTTGGCCTCCAACACTCCAAAAACACACAAGAGGTTAATTCCCATCTGCAGATCAGCTGGGGCTGGGTGCCCTCTGCCCAGAGCAAAAAGATGCTGTTTTACAATGGTCTGCTCGCTGAATCTGCCGTTACACAAACAACGTGGCAGGCTGCATCTGGCACCAGTGGAGGGGTAATTACTGTAATTGCTGAAGGCATCGACTCGCTCCCCATTTTCTCTTGGCTGCACTGACCATGCAGGTTGAAGCGTGGAAGGGTGAGTGCCAAGTGTTATGGTGTGAAGCCATTTTCCATTAAGAGCTCTTGTTTTTCATGGCTTATAAGTTACCACTCCCCGCCTCCAGTCCTTTGGGATGAGATTTGTCATGCTTGTTCTTAACCCAGTGGAGAATTTCTTTAGGAAAGTTCAATAGTATAAGTAGCAGCAATTATTCATCGGGCTTTCGTCATGGAAGATAACAGATATTCACAGAAAGTTGCCATCTCTGTGAGGGAGGCAGCAGAAGAGAGGACTTCTGCCCGCAGCCCTGCAGAAGCACAATCCAGCCCCAAGGTTTTCCAGGAGTAAATTCAGCAGCAATTCCTGTACCGAGACACCAACAAACACCCACCCAAATGCAAGCATTTCATGCAGTCCCATAGGGCTGGTTTCCAGACAGCTGAGCATGAAAATGTGATGATCATCAGCTAATCAAGACATTTTCCAGATGCATCCTGGGTGCAAGTGTAACTTCTAAACCTGCTCATAAAATCAACATGACCCGAACCTTCGGGCTTGGCACGGAGAGTCCTGAGTGAGGCACTGATCCCCGTACTTACACAAGGAAATGCCATTTAGAAATGGTGACAGCTCGGCTCGCCATGTTGAGAACTGACTCCCCTGTGCTTACCAAGCCTGCACACAAGCTCCGATTCAGCAGAAGAAATAAAAGAACTGGTTTTTTAGTTTAAAAAAAAAATGCAAGGAACTTAGATGCAAGCAACCAAGCTAGTGAGACATTATGATTGAAATTTCAAATGAGCAAATGCCAAATGTGCCAAGTGCAGAGTCCCACTCCGTCCCATCCGCATCCCATGTGTGTAACATGTCTCGTGTCCCACTTTACAGACTGACATAAAGTGAGGCAGAAAGGGGCTTCATTAGCTTCTATGGAAAATACAGCTTTGAACACCCTAATTTTGTTTAGTTTAAACCTTAACCATAATATTTGTATCAATGCTATTTATTATAATTTATTTTTATTTAAATGCATACACAGAAGTAAAATAAAATAAAGTTGTGTTAGGCTGTTTTAAAAACAAAAACCACAGACCAGATAAGAAAGACAGAAAACATCTTTCATGTAGAGAGATGGCTGTGGGTCACTAGACACTAACACAAGAAACAGCAATTTGCTCCTACACCAAGGAACAATAAAAAGGCATTTAAACATTTAGATGAGGAGTTGTGAAGGCAGAGCAGGATTAATTCCACGGGAAGCAATGATTCCTCACTCTTCCACTTGAGCACAAAAAAGAAACATAAAAGACCACAACCCTGTCTCGTTTCTGTAGGAAAAAACAGTCTTTTTCGTGCTTTGAAACAGGATGTTGCTTTTTCACATCCATTAATTTATTTACCAAACACTGAATCTCCCCATAGATTTTAAGGTTAATAACATAATTTTGCTTGGAAAAGTCCTCATTCTGCTAACACACACCAAAATGACATTCAACCCCGTGCTAACAACCCCAAGGGTTGGAGGATGCATTATGTTGGCACCTGAGTCGTTGCGGTGATTAACCACATTATTTCTCAGTGTGTCATTCCCCAGCAGCCAGTCAGTCTCAAACTCTTCCCACCTTGAGATAAAATGGCTCTACTCACATGAAGCAGAAAAAAAGAAAAGCCAATAGCTGCTAATAGCAATAGCTTAAACCTTGCAAGGACTCTGCCATCCCCAGTGGTGACTCAGAAGAGGAAACACAACCAGGGTTTCCAGCAGCAGGAGAACCACAGCACTATAAGATCAGGTAAAACAAAGAATGGGAAATGGGCCAATCTGGGGTAAAATGGTCCTTTTTTTAAGAAAATATAAACTCACTGTAAAAAGGCAAGTTCTACTTTGTGTTGTCTTATGAAAACCTCCTCCTGCCTTGACGTTTCCAACTACAGCCAGCACCTGGCCTGCAGTGGCCAGCACAGCAACACTTGCGGGGTGTACCACGGCCTGAACTACATTTATGGAGTTTATCAGAATCGAAACAGTGGGGGAAACAAAGTGTGGCTGGGACGCAGCAGGCTGGTCCGATGGCGCTGAGTGCGCACATGGTGCGTCACCGAGGGTGAGTGGGGAGCACAGCTCGGCGCACACCGTCACAGCCAGGACAGCTTCATTGCGGGGAGGCAGAGCCACGCTCATCCTCTGCTGCCAGGGATGAGCAAGAAGACAAACCTGGGGGAGGTTTCTGTTCTGGAGGAAGTCTCCAGAATACCAACATTAATTGACAAATGCTTCTAAAACATTGTTATACTCCTATAATGACTATGGCACCCAAATGGAAATGACCTTCCTCCCGAGGATGAGGAATTACCCTGGCGATGGACACAAACTCTCTCCTTCGAATATGCCGGTGAGCTGCAGTCCCCACAGACAGCAGCCTATCGTGTGTTGTGGTTGAATCATGACAAGCTGATGCTAGAAACAAGCTTTGGTCTCCTGGACCTGCGTTTTTCACAGCAACACCCCAAGAAAAGAAAAACTGAAGAGTAAATGGAATTTGAAAATTGTGTTGGTAAATAAAAATGTTATTATTAAACAACTAAAAATGCATGTCCACACACTGCAAAGACAAAGGAGACACTCAACCTCGTGGTCATTGACACAGGAGTACAGTCATCTTCAGGTGCTTGGCTGATGGCGAGCACCATGCTCACTCCACGGCACACCACGGTCCCTCAGACCCAGATGCAGCCTAAGAAAGAACTCCTGTGGTTTGGACCAGAGGATCAAGAGTCTAGAGAACAAGTCTATGAGGAGTGGCTCAGGGAACTGGGGTTGTTTAGTCTGGAGAAAAGGAGGCTCATGGGACACCTTATTTCTCTCTACCTGAACGGAGGTTGCAGCGAGATGGGTGTTGGTCTCTTTTCCCAGGTAACAAGTGATAGGACGAGAGGAAACGGCCTCAGGTTGTGTCAGGGGAGGTTTAGATTGGATGTTAGGAAAAATTTCTTCACCAAAAGCATTGGAACAGGCTGCCCAGGGAAGTGGTTGAGTCACCATCCCTGAAGGTATTTAAAAGACGTATAGACGTGGCACTTAGGGACATGGGTTAGTGGTGGACTTGGCAGTGCTAGGTTAATGGCTTGAATTGATGANAAAAACTGAAGAGTAAATGGAATTTGAAAATTGTGTTGGTAAATAAAAATGTTATTATTAAACAACTAAAAATGCATGTCCACACACTGCAAAGACAAAGGAGACACTCAACCTCGTGGTCATTGACACAGGAGTACAGTCATCTTCAGGTGCTTGGCTGATGGCGAGCACCATGCTCACTCCACGGCACACCACGGTCCCTCAGACCCAGATGCAGCCTAAGAAAGAACTCCTGTGGTTTGGACCAGAGGATCAAGAGTCTAGAGAACAAGTCTATGAGGAGTGGCTCAGGGAACTGGGGTTGTTTAGTCTGGAGAAAAGGAGGCTCATGGGACACCTTATTTCTCTCTACCTGAACGGAGGTTGCAGCGAGATGGGTGTTGGTCTCTTTTCCCAGGTAACAAGTGATAGGACGAGAGGAAACGGCCTCAGGTTGTGTCAGGGGAGGTTTAGATTGGATGTTAGGAAAAATTTCTTCACCAAAAGCATTGGAACAGGCTGCCCAGGGAAGTGGTTGAGTCACCATCCCTGAAGGTATTTAAAAGACGTATAGACGTGGCACTTAGGGACATGGGTTAGTGGTGGACTTGGCAGTGCTAGGTTAATGGCTTGAATTGATGATCTTAAAGGTCTTTTCCAACCTAAATGATTCTAGGATTCTATGATATTACTATTACAATGCTACTAGCAGTGTTCCTCAAGAATGCAACATTGACCCTGTTATGTTTCATACCCAGAAGACATTGCAGGCTGGCGTAAGTTGCTGGTTTGCTGGCTGCTCACTGGCTTCCTAAGAACAACGTGGCAAGGAAGCAAAAGTGACTCAAAGATACACCCAACTAGCACCGTCTGGATAGATAGAGTCTATCCAGATAGACTCCAGCATGTCCTGGAGTCTCATTCTGAAGGAAGATGAGCAACAGTGAGACACATCGCTGAGCCAAATCTTCCAGTATTAAAACAATTTCAGTTAGAGGTCACAAAAAAGAAATGCAGTCACACTCCTGTTTGAAACATACTACTCACACAGTCTGAAGCTGCTCTTCACTGAAGAACTTCTCCTGTGACCTTCATGCTACAGGTCCTCCCAAGGAGAGGTAAGGCAAGAGGGAGAGAAGAGCAGGAATAGCCCAGCAGATATGGGGCTATTACCAGTCTTTGGCGAGCTGGAGCTCCACTTCCAGTTTCAGCTGCTGGACTGCTGTGACTCAGTGACAGTTTGAGCTTTCATTGGAAAAGGAAACATTTCTGACTTTCCTGGTTGCAGACAAATGAAAGATTCTTTATTACTTAAAGAAAAAGCCAAAGTTGCTGTCCTGCCTCAACTTATTATTAGTTTTTTACTTTACCTCACTATTTTTCAGTTTAATGTTAACCACACTAAACCTTTCAGAGAGCCTTTCAGACATAATTCTCATGACCAGAGCAGAACTAAGTGCACTGTGTGTTAGAGGAAACAAAAGGACTGGTTAAAGATTTGCAGCCACTCTAGATAAAAGAAGAGGGATATTTTAATTAGACTGGCCCTTCTAGAGATCACATCCAAACCACATCAAATACCTACAAATACTGACTGCAGGAAATTAAAGTTGGAGACTTAAAAATACGGATAAATCAAGGAATTCTCCTGCTTAACTTTGTCCTCTGACCCCCAAGGTCTCCCTTCCAGATCCACTTTGCTGACACGAACAGAAAGTTGGTCGATCTGCCAAAACAGGCCCTGTTCTCACCTCCACATTCCCACAAAGCCCGAAAGCAATGAGTTCCTCTCCATATCACTGCCCATTTGGATGTGCATTACTGTAATTATTTCCCCATTCACAATGGGCCAAATCAGTGCCACTCAAAAGGGCTTGGCTCCCAAGTAGGCTCGCCTCCTCTTGCTGGGGTTTTGGGTGAATGATGCCTCTCCCATCCCCATGGGACACCCTAGGCTTCTCACAGCCCCCTGTGAAGCAGCTGCAGGGAACTGTCCTTGGCATGCCCCTGGAAGATGCTCTGCTGAGCCATGCTGGAACAAGAGCAGTGCTTCCTCCTTGGGGGATCTGTGCAAAACATCCAGAGATAAAAACCAGTGCAGAATTAAGAGAGCTCAGTAAATGAGAACAAACTAAATAGTTCTGGATTGTGTTCATCTAATGCCATTCATATTAGAAAAGCAGTACTTCAGTCGTACTGCGACAGTAAGCGAGGGAGGGATATGGCATTTCCACACTGAAGAGGTGAAGGGTAAAGATGGGGAAGGTGTCAAGTGAAAGTACCGCAGAATCAAGCGGCTTGGGGTAATAACTGTGTGTTTCATAAGCTAGATATCAACACCCACCCTTCTTATCTTTGCTGCCCACAAAAAAGAGGTGCTAGCCTAGCTGATGATCATAGACTGGCTTCAACACAATAGAGCAGGCACTGCTCGCTCTTCCAAGGGCGAGATAAACTGTCGAGTGAATTGGAAATTAACTATCCAGATGTAAATTAATTCATTGCTATGCAAGTGATAGGGCTCAGGCCTGGTTTAGTGCAGGATGGAGTCAGGTTTGGAGAGCTCTCTCAATGGCCAAAGAATTTATAACCTGTATTCAAGGCACTCTCTGTAAAGGGCCGCCTAACAATGCAGGAGCTTGCAGGCATTGTTCCTTTTGAAGGGCTTCACCACTCCACCCCCACTCCTCTGCCCCCAGTTTACTCCCCTCCTCCCTGGATCCCCCAACAGACCCGCTCGCACCCTTCTCTCCTCCTGATCACACAGGAAGAAAGCTGGGGGGAGGTGACCTCCACAGCAGAATTTGCTATTCATGTTCCGTTCCCCCTCACAAATCCTTAACTTCTTGTCTCTTTTTAATCTTTTTTATCTTGAGGAAGAAAAGATCAAAGGGCTTGGAGCTGATGCTTTCTGAACTAGGCACTTCTTGCCATGGGAAAACAGCGACAGGGAAGGGCTACACAAAGATGCTTGCGACTGGGGGTGGGGGTAGAGACGATGAGACAGGACTTTCTTCCATGGAAATGCTTTCTGAAAGTCTTTACCAAGCAGCCCTGCAAGTAAAATGCAGCTATCCAGCATTCATCCCAGACTGCCAGACCTGGCTGAGGTACCACAGTAGCAGCAATGAGAGCACATTTTGTTTCGGGGTCACACATGTACAGCGTTAGTGTCTCCCAACACTGAGAAGGGAAATCCAGAGTTCGGGTGTGCACTGGACTCCATGGCCCACAGCCACCACCAGCAGGTCCCTCCTGTGGCGACTGGAGCATGGGAGCAGTGCAGACCTTGTCTGTAGGCCACTCCAGAACTCCTGGGTTCCTTAGGAATGCATTTTCAAGAGAAGAAAAAACAGATGCACTCATGCAACTGCTCCAAGCACAGAGAAGAAAACCCACCAAAGTGAGTGCATGCAGAGCTGTCCCGCGTGCCTTGGCCTCACCGCATTGCACACAGCAGAGCTTCACCTTCACATCTGCATCTGCACCCTGACATTGAGCTGCCAAGCCTGTGCAGGGCTAAACACAGAGGCTGCCTTTCAAAGTTTTATTTAAAACATTCCCTAGTTCCAAAAAGACAAAGGATTATGCTCTGTATTTCCAAGAGATCCATCATTGGTATGGAGGAGAGTTAAAAGTTTCTATATTCACAGAGAAGAAAGGGGAGGGATGCAAAATACTTCCATCTCCCAAACTGGCTGTGACTAGAGTTTATCTCAATTCAGGATTGTGAGGTCCCCAGACACCTTTCCAGGGCAATGTGGATTTTTCCCTCAGTCAGTAATCCCAGTTTGTCACTGGCTGTCTGTCTTCTGCCCAGGTAGATGCAACACAAAGCAGAAGCTACACACAAATTAGAGATTTGTACCAAAGCACTGATATCAGATATTTCAAGGAAAAAAGAGCTCTTGGCCCAAAGGTTTGTGTGAGTTTCCAGCTGGAGATGGAACTTCAAAGCAGAGGCTCAAATCTCTAACTAGGGAACAAGCCTGCTGAGAAACCTTTAATCATTGTCACTTGGACAAGCAACACACAAATAATCTCTCTTTTGGAGGTCTCCTGCTCCTGGGAAGTAGCTGTTTTGCACTTTTATGTTTTGGAAAAATATTACCTAGCTTGAAGGCCTGACCTGAATTAAGGTTTTTACTTTAAACCTGAAACCAAATCTTGCTGACATGGAAGGGGGAATCTGCAAAGATTATTCAAGTGTCCAGGTTCAGTCCCACCATCTTTTCTAATAGAAATCTCTCGTTTCTCTTCCTGTTCATCTACCCTGAGGACCATGACCCCTCCATGACTCTTCAGAGGGAGGTGGGTCACCAGTGCCTAGTTCTTCTCTGACACTTCTGCGCTGGTCCCTGCTTTGTATTTTGCTTGTGCAAGAGCTCTCATGGACTTACAGTCTCTCTCATGTACTACTGTCCTCTTCCAGAAGGTGTTGGCACCTTCACATTCTGCAACAAATAAAACACCCTTCTGATCTCACCAGTAAATGACTTCTCCAGAGCCTTCAAGCTCACCAGCATCGAACAGCTTGGGGACAACTGTTTCACTGTTCTTCCAACTCTGGGACACACATGACAGGGCAGGATCTGAGGCTTGCTTCACGCATTTAATATTAAATTATTTTAGGAACAGTCTTACTTGTATTGCATTGACAAAAGCTTGTTTCTTGGCCGGTTTACACTCAAACCCATGGGCCTGAACTCATGTCAGGAGTATGTCTCTACGCACTAATAACCACATGTCCCAACCTTAACTTCTCATGCAACTTCTGATTCAACTCAGTAATGTTAGATTAAAATCTGCTAAATGTGTTGCAGTGTAAATCCTGTGAGGGCTCACTAACATAGACCACAAACGAACTGCAGCACTCACAGTGCTGTAACAAATTATAGGTCTTACAGGAACACTGAAAATTCACACGACTTTTCTGCCTTCGAAGCTGGTTTCCTGACACAGACTTTAAGAATGTGTTTCCTCTGTAGGCTCAACAAATGCCTGAAACACACTGGTGAGCCAAGGAGAACAGCTGCCTCTCTTCAGATTTGAACTACTTTCACCACCACCCCCAAAACCAAGCACAGGAGCGTTCTCATTATTAGAGAGGATAAGTGTTTGTGCTGAAAGAAAAATGTAAATTGCTCTAAGAGAGATGCCAAATTAGCACAAGTAACCCACGACCAGAAATGCAAAAATTCTCTAGTGGAGATTTAAAGGCAGTTGAATGTCTCAGCAAATTAGCTCTGAGGCTACCATGATGACAAGTCTCCTCTTGCACTCATGCTATGATCGCTATAAAACATTTGTCATTCGAAAGCGTTTCTGATTAATTTTGCTCTGCCGCTGGGGAAAGAAATGCAAAATGTCACCATCATAAAACTGCCATATGTGTGTGTTTGGTTAAATCATACAGACCCTTCAGGTGACAAATGTCTCCCTCATCCTCCTGGCTTTGCCATTGCAATGCAAACCAGGTCCTTGGCACTTCTGCCAAGTCCTGAGTTTCTTCTGAGCCAGAATAACAATCCTGCTAAACTCAGATGAGGTTCATTAAAATGGATTATTGCCCAAGAGAGGTAAGTGAGAGACACAGGTTGCAGTGTGACAATACTGCAAACCCAGCAGCAAAGCTTCTGCTCTGGGATCAAAGGCAGCGCAGGCACATGACATGAAGCACTAACACAACACAAAATTAGGGAGCAGTTCATATTCCTACAAAAAAAAAAAAAAAATTAAAATTCAAACTGACTAGTCCTGGCTGGCTTTTGGCTGGAAGAGTACTGCCTGCCAGTGCTTCCTGCCACATCGGTCACCCCCTGTCCCCTTCCAGCTGGCACTGGGATAAGTGATCCTGCCCTATGCTCCAGTGGACAGCATGCAACCATACACCCAGCCCTGACCCAGCCCAACCATACAACCCACCGGCCCGCAGCAGGAATGGTGGTAACGAATCTCTTTAATGGTCACCCAAAGACTTGCACTCAGGCCTTCTAGGAAGAAAATGTCATTTTTACACAGGTCTGTATGTCATCATAAGGATCTACACAAGTACCAAGCCCTCCTGTTTCTCCTTTCTCTGGTCAGTAAGGACTTACTGTTTTTTCCCAGTACATCCATACATGCTCAGAAAGAAACCCAGCAGCTCAAAAGTGCTTTTGATGGAATACTATATTCCTAAAGTATTTGATTAGCAGTTTGTCATGAGACATATACTAAAAGCACACTGTAAGCACATTAAGAAATACCACGTCTACAAGATATGGAAAGGCTGTAGTAACATGCACAATGTAGAATCACAGGATGCACAGAGAGAGAAAACCCCTTGGTGGCATTGACTGCAACTAAGGCTTTTTGGGAATGTTGTTGTATGTCTCCATAAGCTGAAAAACTACAGTGTTACCATTATTGAAATGATCCCTATAAGGAGAAAAGCAGGGCCAATGCTCCAAGGAGACATGCATGCAGCCTTGTTCCCTTTCTAAAAATGAATCTTGATGAATATGTGACCTTTTTATGACTCCTTCCCTACTAACAAACTGGCTTCACAGAAAGAATGTGAATATACATTTGAAGCATATACTAGCAGAAACTGAATTGTGAAGATGTAAACTTCAGAATCTGTGCCAGAGACCTACATTTATCAGTTGTTTCCATCCAGACAGGGGATAGAAATAAACTGATCAATGAATCCAACCTTTCAGACTCCCAAAGTCTCCAGTGAGCACCTTGAGTGAACTCTAATGAAGAGGTAGATAAAGATTTGTTGACTGAGGCTGAATTCTTCTCAGCAGCCCAAAGGAGAGGGATACACGAATTCCCCTAGACTTGGTGGGTGTTGGGTTCCTCATGTCCACAGCCACCAACAAAACATCCATGTCTGGAGTTCCTTAAAACCAACACAATAAACAAGCATAACAAAGCTGCAAGCCATCCCACAGAAATTAAATTTATATTAGTAAGTTTGTATGTTCCTTGCCCTAAAGGACACGCAGCAGGTCCATGCAACGCCTGGGTGACCCTGCATGGTGTGGGACATGCTCCCTTCTCAAACAGCAGCTCCCCACTTGGGACCAGCCTGTTCCCGCTGAGAGCCCAGAGGTGGCACTGCCTACATGCCACCTGTCACAATGCCACCTGAAATGCACGTCTGAAACACAGAAGCTCGGCAGGGCTTGCCCAACCGCACTCCACAGGGATTTCAAGCGTGGGCAGGGGGATTTCTTGTACTGCACCCCTCTGCGGGAGCTGAGAGCACAAGCAATGGAGACTGGGCAAGATGCTCCCCGACACACAGCAGCCCTGGCTCCTGACAGAGCAGGCACCTCCAGGCCAGCAAAGCCGATACCGCCCACCCCACCGCAGCCCGCATGTGCTTTCATCAGGCCCATGGGCAGGACACCACGGCATCTAGAAGAAAGTCCTGCTTTGGTTTCCCCGGTGCCCCGAGCCACAGCACACTGTGAAGTGTGGTGAACACCTTTTCCTCCGGCTTTTCCTCCTCATTCCTGTCTCGTCTTTACTTTCTCACTACTTGTTGGGTAACGCTTTTATAGCAGCATCTATCACCACAGCATCCAAGTGCACCACAGGAGACAGAAAGCCCCCAAAGGCCTAAGTTTCTTCCCAACTTTTGTCATTTTGCTTTTGCATTTCTATTATTTTCATAACAACAGGCTGTGAAGCCATGAAGATTGTTGTAGCAGGCAGCGAGCAAGGAAGAGAGCTGTTGTCACAAGCATACGTTTTTCTCTAATGGCAGCTTGGAAAAGTACTGAATCACATTTCTTGTCCAAATGTGCTCTGCTCTGCAGTCTTCCATTAAGCAGTGAGTAAATAGTTTCCCATAAAAGCCCAAGGGCCTGTGAAAGAGCCTGACAGAATCTTATTCCCTCTTTAACTTCCAAAACCCATTAACTTCTCCCTCTTTATAACTGCCCCAACCGGTAGGGATTTTTGGGAACAAACCTCTTCAGCAAAGAAGCAGGAGCTATGGGGCTGGAGGTGGCCAGGGCTGCAGCAGAGGAAGCCACATGGCAGTGTCCCCTGTGCCCTGCCACTGGCTCAGCGGTGTGGAGACGTGCACTGGCTGAGCCCATGGGCAGGTAAGCACAGCCGAAAAGCGGCGCTTTTTGCAGCTACAGGGAGTTTCCTGGAAGAGTGGTGTGGCGAGCCCAGTCTTGGATGGCGCCTCGCTGCAGGACTCCCTCTCCTTGGCTGTAATTCCTCCATCTCAACAGCAAGTTCAGAAAATAACGTAATGAAAACAGTCTTTTTTTTTTTTCCTTTTTTTTTCTTCTTTTTTTTCCATTGCTCATTTTATTTTACTGAGCTACTGCATACGGAGCCGAATCTTTATTTTGGCTCATGTCCTCTTGCAATATCATTACCCGCGCGCAAAGGAAAAGCCCTCTGGAGATTTCCAATCCAAACAGGCCCTTGTTTTATCTACAACTATTTGAGTACATGACCTCAGATAACCCCATGGCCAACTGTGTGCCAAATTCAAACTGCAGCCATGGGAACTTTAAATACAGAGAAGATTTTCCAGCTTCCCTCCAAAGGGAAGACATCGAGTCTCTTGCTCTCTTTGGGTCCGATGGAGCCGGGAAGCCAGGCTGTGCCTGCAGGAGCACGTCCCCAGAGCCGCGGTGGCACCGCCATGCCACTGAGTTCACCTCCGCCGCGGGAAGCTGTTCAGTTTAGGCAGCAGCACAACTGACCTCTGCTATGTACAAACAGTCACTGTCCCCTTTGCTTCTCAGGGTACTGCTCCGGCTTCAGATTACTGAAAAGACAAACAGCTGCACTTGGGCCAACAGACTCATATGTAAGACTCTGTTTGGATTACTCTGGACAGGGGAGGTTTTTCATCTTCATTAGCCTGCTGTTCACAGCCATATCCACAGTTTCTCAGTGGGTCAGAGCCTCCTGCTCTCTACTGCTGTTTATGAATCTAAATAAATCAATTAATCTGGTATTTTGAATGATACTTGGGAGATTTTGGCAGCTAGTGTTTCACGACATTCAGTGCATGTGGATACCTAACTCTGCAAGTCCTTGGAAAACACCAGTCCAGAGAATTTAGGCACCAGAATCGGCGATAAGTATTTTTCACAGCAGTGACCACTTGCTTTTTCTCCCCAGATCAATACTTTTTCATGTTACCACAAATGCATTAATACAAAAGAGGAGAATGGATCCTAGAGGTGACCACAAGCACAGAGGAAAAAATCTCAAGCTCTAGGAACAGCACAGGAATTTGGTCTTGACAGTGTCTGTATCATTTTCTGACACATGCCCACATTACTTCACGTCGGGAACAACCTCAGCGAGAAGGGCAAAGCCTGGCAACCCCTCGAGGGCTGCTCTGTTTCTCCTCACTGGGATTTCTGTGTCTGTGCAATGGGGTACTTGCCCCCGCGGAGCTGGGCTGAGCACACGAGCTCGTTTCGCAAACAGCTCTCCCAGCTGCATGCTGTTCACATCCCGGGGCACACCAGTCTTCCTGGGACCCAGTGCAGAAACACAGAGTTTAAAATAAGCATTGAAGTGGAGGCAGCTTTGACACAGGGATGGAAGGCAGAACTTAGACATTAGGCATTGCTTTTGCACCTTGAGCAGCCCCATTACCTCAGTCGGGGCCCCCAGGCACCGCAGCTCCCGGAGCAAGACTGGGTCCAGTATCCAGCTGCTGGGCAGGCTGGTCACACAAACCAGGGGCAGTTTTCGGCTGTATGCAACCATACATTCATATGCATTATCTAGAGACCTTTGCATTTCAAGGCTGTTGTTATTTTGATTTTTACAACCCCTGGAAAAAATGAGTTCAATTAAGTCTCATCATTAGGAATTTACATAAGGTCACTTCAAGGCTTCATGCATTTCCTCTGGTTCAGATCTCAGTGCTCTTGGTGTTTCCCCTCTTCATTTATAACCTTGTTGCTGTAGGGCATTCCAAGTAAATCATCCACCACCAGTTTCCTCTCTTCAGCAACACGCATCAAGTTTTTCATTCAGACTAAATGAAGCTTCAACTACTCTGTACAACAGTAGCCCAGTTAAAGGCACAGCATCACTTTGAGAGATGGCAGTTTTCCCCTCAATTAAAAAAAAAAAAAAAATACAGAAAAGAATGTATTAACTTTGATTCCTTTAGCAGGAGGAAAGATTTAGCTGTATTTGGTAGCACAAGCGCAAGCAATGAACCCATTCTTACATATTCTCTGGGAAACGCATTTGCTAATCGCTAAGAGCCCTTTTCACTATGAATAAATTGAGAAACGCACCCAGAAGCCCAAAACAGATTTTGAACCGCCAGAGGGGTCCAAAATTAATGGATATTAACACGGTAGGGCTGAGACAGGCTGAGGCTTCATCTCTCGAGCCAAGACTGGACAGCCACAGAGGACAGGCCATCCATCCTGTTGAGCCCCTCCCTGGCACACTGTGCGGCACCAGCCAAATTCTCTTAATTTGGCTAAGACTGAACAGACAAGGGCTGCTGTCGAAGCGCCAGGCTGAGCTCTTTCAGCTGTGGGGCTCGCAAGGGCTTTGGCCAGCGTAAGCCCGTGCTGACACAGCGGAGGCAGAGTCCTCCTGCTCCCCTCCTGCACGGACGCACATCTGGGCAGCTGCAGAGTGAAGCAGACTGGGGAACTGAGCTGGGTTAAAATTAACCATCTGGTTTTGACAGGTCTGTTTCAACTGGAATCAGTTCCCTGATCCAGCAACCCTGCAGTTAAACAAGCACTTGTGCTGGGACAAGGGGGGCTTAGAGAGGCACCAAGGTAGGGGAGAGGTGAGAGGAGAGGCATGGCTTCATCTGGCAGCAGCGTCCGCCTACACTGACTTAAAACTCTCATGAAATCATGGCATAAGCGTTTGAGTCCCATTTCCAACAGACCCTCAATGATTCTCAAGTGGTTTTCTGCCTCTCTCCTGAAAATGGCACATAGGAGCCCAGCTCATTTAGACATCATTCACATTCCTATTTGTATCCCAGAAATATCACTGTACCATCACTACACATTGGGGAAGAACGAATCTTGTTGTAACTCTGATACAGACCCTGGCTTAACTTTTCAAAGCCTTTCATATTTTTCTACAACTTTCAAAAAGGATATTTTCAATGTTAAAATGCAATAATACCTCAAACTAGTGGGGACACACCTAACCTTTTTCCTCTATTTATTCCATGTCCTCTACTGACACAGCTATCTCTCTTCTGCTAAGCAACCAGCTATATACGCATGGATGAGTCTTTGCAACTGAAAAATAACTAGGCTGATGCAGCTTAGGTAGGAGAATCTGACTGTGTGCATTCCTCCTGCGGCTGGCCCCAGGAAAAGGACACCCTGCCACTTTTAAACCTGGGAGGTCTTTGAGAGTTTGGCAGAAATCCCCCGGGAGGCCCGTCATTAGCCATTTAAAACTGTCTATAGTATAAAGCTGAATTGCAGCGTCGGACAAAGCCCCTGCAGAGCTATCTGTCAGGAAAGGCTCCTGATACTGGCAGGGGCTGTTAACAGTAACAATGATGACAATATAGCAAGGATTTTCAGGGGTGGGGACTTCAAAGAAACCCTAAAGAGGTATTTTTCATTAAGAAATAAGAAAGCAGCTGAGTATTGTTTTTGGCACTAAAGCTGAATATGAATGATACTGCGGTAAGTCACAGATCAGCGACAGCATAAATTGACACTGATTTAAATATGCATGTGCTGCTTTTCAGTACTGCTCCCATTACATTGGTTTTGCATTACCTGGCCAAGACAGCAGTCCTTGGAGCATCCCTTATGCTGACTACCTTGTGATCCTCCAGTGCTTATAAACATCAGCAAAGCAGCCAGCAAGCCCCTTACGACAGCTACTACGTGCCGTTGCTGTGATCTTACAGGCAGATGGTCTAGTGCCATAGTGGCACATTAGTTCAGGGTTTCAGCCTGAACCCCTTGGCCACCCGCAGCCTCCCTGCTGGGTGACACGCCAACTCAAATGGGGAGCAAGCCCACGTGTCTCTGTGAAGGAATGACACGGAAACCATGGCCAGCAGGCAGGAAGAGTCAGGAAGGACTCAAGGACTCCACAGGGACTTTCCTGCATTGAAACTCCAAATCTGTGCTTCTATCAGGGGAAAAAAGGAAGACTATCATGAAAAAAGCGTAAGATGGATACCATGAAACACTCCTGCTATAGCAAGTCCTTCTTCTAACCATGAAAATTTACTAATTACACTGTTGTTTACTGTATGGGCCACGATGATGAGCCTGTGAAGTGCACCGATATAACCATAAACAAGAATATTCAGTCAGAAGCCACGGCCTGCCCTCACCAGCCTTCTCCCGGCTGAGATGACCAAAGGGCTCCGCAACCCCAGCAAGACCCAAACCTCACACCCTCCTCTCGGGCGACCCATTTGCTTTGCCAGGCCAGGACTCGCTCAGCCCTGGCCAGATTTAGGAGCGCTGTGTTGCTCATGAGCCCAGTCCCACCGTAACCACCTGTAGTTTGTGTCCCTTTGAACCGAATCCAGGGCTAGCTTCCCCCCCTGCCGACAGCCAAACCCCAAAGCTATAATACCAAGTCAGCACAGAGAAAGTGCCCTCAGGGTTTGCAGAGCAGATTGACTTTCACACCTCACTGGCCACACAGAAGAAACCCAATCTAAGCAGCGTAACTTTGCATAACCGATTATTTTCACTGGGGTAATCTGAGCCTTCCAGTAAATGCCACTAAATGTCGCTGATCCAGGGAAGGCCCCGCTCAGGGGAGGAACGGCCCAACTGCAGAAAGCAGCCAGAGCGAAGGTTTGTCAGGGCGAGGAAGGGCTGGTCCCTGCCATGGGATGGGTTTACTCCTAGGAGCGAAGGCTCAGTCCTTTGGCTAGGCCAGTGTCTGTGCAGAAGGAAGCGCAAACAACTTTTTGGTGCCCAACTCATTTATATAGTCAGAGATTGGAGTGTGCAAAAATAAGCCAAGGGAAGCACACTAGCCAGAGCTGTGAGGCAGGCTGGTGTGCAAGAAGCTGTCTAGCTTTACTTGATGTCTTTCTGACTTTCTTTTCCACAATGTTCCACACATTTTGAGATGCTTCAGCTTTCAGGCTGACTCCCCAGTAACCTATTATCCTTGCACATCGATCACTCCATCCTGTCACCAAACAGCCATTCACATGACCTTGTTTGTATGGAACCATGTTCCTCCTCTGACTCCTCTGTCACCAACTTCCTTGTCTCCAACCACCAGCTCATTTCCTCCTGCAGGACCCAGCTCAGTGATCTCCCCTTCTTTAAAGTCCATGAAATTAGACAGTCAAATAAAACCCTAACAGCTGCAGAGATTAGTGGTCTGCCCACACCTCTGCAGGACACCCATACTTGCTGCTGTGCCCCATCCTCCAGGCAGGGGCACTGCTCCAGAATCGGGCTGCCAGAGGTGGAGTGGTCCACGCCATCGGTACACCTGAGATGTAACTTGTTCCTGCAGTCCCTTGTGCCTACAAAGAGCTGATCCAGCTGCAAATGGGAACTATTTCAGCCAGATCAGTCTCAACATCTGGCTCCCCATGTGCCCCCTCCCCGAGCATGAGCTGCAAACATGAGGGAGGGACAAGCGTGCAGGGGACAAAAGGTGCTGGGCCACCCTCCTGGCTGCAAGACAGTCTTAGGCTGAAGTCACCCGATTGTAACCACAGCCATTAGAAGGGGCAGTTAGGAGAATAAACCTGGTTGTGCTCACCTTAAAGATATGATATTCTCCTACTTCACCAAAATGCCTCAGTAGGAGCAGCTCCCCCAGAAACCACCAAAAGAAAAGCTGAGGTGGGGGGTGGGAACAGGGAAGATACAGGGGATGAGAGAAAAACAGGCTTTCACCTGCATCTTCCCCCAGTACTTCCCCGAGTAAAAGGATGATCAACTCGGACTGTGTATCTTGAAGTAAGACAGGTAAATCATCTAAATCCACTTGTCCAGAGAAAACATAATGACTCACAAGAAGCATGCCCCGAACGTTATGTTTTCCACCTTTGCCAAAACTCCTACACTGTCTTTCTCCCTCTAAGCTACCATTCCTGGTGTCAGGAAACCGGAGGGTACTTGGCTGCCCTCTGGAATAAAAAACCTTGTGCTGTTGGGAGACTTTGTTCCAGATTAGCACACTCTCAAATAAGCTTACTATAAAAACCTTCCTGCTACCAAGGGATTTCTATTGCCTTCTTGGGGGATGAGAGAGAAAAATTTATCCTGAGCCTCTTATGACTGATTCAATGACAGCATGTCTAGCTCAGCAAAATCCTACCTTGGGCTTACAACAAGAAAATTCATCAATAAAACTGCAAAATGCCATCTTCTTCAAGACTGACACAATGTATGAATTGCAAAACTCATTTAAAAGCTTTCTGTTTCTCTTTTCAGGTTTTACCAGGATACTGCTTTACCTGTCTCTCTTTCTGAAACACTGCACGATCCTTGGATGAAAGGGTTTACATAAACACAAAATGGTTTCTTCTTACATCAAGTAAGTAATTTAGACCACGTGCACCTTTTGGGGACAAGGTCTTCTTGAAAAGCCCAAACCCTACATACGCTGCTTACCATCTTCATCATTAGTTACTTCAAGCTGAAAATGCCTTTGCAGGACTAGATGAAGAAGGAAATCATTTATCATATCCCACAGGGGTCCACAGACATAGAATTTTGGTGTAGGGTGTCATCTCATACAATTAATACTATGAATAACAGATATAGTTCATTTTATGCCAATAGGAAGTTACACAGTTGAATGCCTAAAGGTCTTCAGATAAATGCTGTCGAGCAATTACAGATCTGGCAAATTCTACAATGAAGCCAAGTATGTGTAGCTCAGTGTATAATGCCGACTCAAACAAAAGCTTCAAAAATGCCTAGAGATCACACATTCTTCTGAAAGAACAAAGGTCTGCTGCCGGTATTAAAAGCTGCCCAGGGAAACACTGCAAATCTTGGATGACTGCAAAAATGTTCATTCCCCATGAAGCACATAGCAGGATTTAATTGCATTTGCAACAACAGGACGAGGGTTTTGTGCAGGATTCTCCACATTGCCGTGACACTACCTGTGCTACAAGATGGCCCACATCAAACTGTTTAGAAGAAAGGCTCCTTTCTGACACTATTCAATCATCTTGATCTATGAAGGGAAAATAGAGGCCTGGAGGCCTTCTGGATGGGTTCAAACCAATTCACTTCACCTGATCTACTAATGAAGCTGGTCACTCCATTGTGAAAACAAGAACTTGACATTATTTAACTTTTAATGTACAAGGTCTCTCAAATAATGAGACCCACTGATTGTATTGCTGATTTATATGTAGGATTATCATCCTGAGAACCCACCAGTATAAATATACAGCCATTCAAACACCAGGAGTTGGACATCCCATCCTTACCATGACATACAAACAAAGAGCATTATAAGGGCACCAATGTCAAAAAGGAGGAGAAACTCCACAGTGTATAAAACATGGGAATTTTGACTTCTTGACAGTCAATACACTGAACTCTGACCTCAGGAGGCACAGGGGACTGGAAACCAACAGAACTTAAATTGGCTACAAATCTCTTGTTTTCTCATGACATTTGAGAGAAAACATGGGGACGGTTTCTTTGGGACACATGGGAGTTATAGCTGTGTCACTGCCTTCTCCAGAAAGTTCTTTGCTTTCCTTACAGTCACTCCATCACTGTCACCCACTGACCTTTCATTACTTTCTCCCAGTGCACCAGCATCACTGCTGACCAATGCACTTCACGATCTGTCCAAACCCGTGAGAGAAGAAAAAGCCCTGTACAGAACTGTATGAAAGGACATTTACTCTGCACCACATTGTGTCTTCTTTTCTATGCTAGTCTAAATACAAGTGCTGTTTTCACTGCCAATCGTTGTTTGCTTGTGTTGTTTCCACTGGCTAAACCCGGCATTTTTCCAGCTAGTGTTGCCCTCCAGGAAAAAACACACATTCATACCTTTCTTGCATTTAGCACAGAAGAATAAAACTGGTTCCCAGGAATAAGGATGATTTCCTCAAAAGAAAACATTTGCTGTCAGCTGAGGTTTGACCTCGAATGGCTAATTTGGCATCATCATTTTGAGCACTGTAATACCTAACACCGTGAAAAATTAACAGCTTTTTCCCCTCCTACAGTTTAGTATTCGCCTGCAGCTTTGCAAGTGAAAATAAGAGAAAGGAAATAAATACACAAACTGAAACCTCAGGTACAGTCTCTCACATATGTCCACAAAAAGAACCTAAAGACAAAGATCTGTAAAGGAAATTTCACTGGAAATCAAGCTTTTGCAGACACTAAGAAAGAAAGTCTGCAACATGAGACTGTCTTCCTTGAAGAAACACAGCTGATCTGCTGCATTCCCATATCTGACTTCCACTGGTCTGTGTAAAACATAAACTTCACGCTAACCCTATGAAAACAGTCAACATGCTAGAGAGACAACAGTCTGCTCCGAGCTGGTGAAAGGGGGGGAAAAAGTCTCAGGCTGTCATTCTTCCCTTGCTGTGACCTTCATGCTCCACTGAATTTCTGAAGATACTGAAATCTTGGCAGGGAAGTGTACAGTCTGTGGGAACCAGGCAGCACTCTCCGGGCTCGCTGGTGAGAATTAGGCCCAGTTGAGCCCTTTTTTTGGGGGGCTCTGAGCTTTACATGGGCAGCAGTGCAGTGCTAAGCACGTTACAGGCTGGGAATTTTACAGGATTGGTGCTGTATGCAGTTGTGTGTTGTGTGGTGGAGCTGGTACAGACAGCGTGCTGCCCACTCTCCTGCCCTGCACCTGCGGGTTGGGGCTCACTCAGTTCCCGCTGGGATCTCCACCCGGACGAGGCACGTTGCTTCGGTGTGCCCCCATGTCCCTGCAGGTCACGGCGACCAGTCAATATGAGCTCTCACTAGGGTTTATAAAGCCTTAGAGATCAGCAAATAAAAATCTCAACTGGAGACTCGAAAGGAGCACAGTTTGCCATGACAAATTATCACAAACCTTGATGCTATTTAACGACCATCATGTAGAGCCACTCCAAATAAAAAGAGCTAGATCCCTTTGAATGAAAGGCTGCTGTGCCAGGGCTAGGTGCATTCACAACTGAATGCTCACATTCAGACAGTCCCAGGACAAGTACCTTTTGAGGTCAATTCGCTCCCTCAACAATGTCTGCAGAAGCAGAATAATACCAGCTGTGCTTCCTGGCCAGAGTCTCAGCAGCACAAGTTGCAGATTACATCTAAATTGCCAAGCCCAGGATAAACAAAAAGATTAAGAGGGCCTTACCCTTTGTGTTGAACAATTGCACTCTGAAGCAAGAAATCACAGCCTACGTAGTGGGTAGGCACAGGGCTGAGTTTTTGGTTTGGGTTAAGGGCTGGTGAGGCGTAAGCAGCTAACTCACACATCTGGGGAAACCACAGATGCTGTTAATCACAGGTTTTCCTGGCCTGTAGGCGCTGACAAATTGCATCCTATGGATGAACCTTTTATTAAACCACAGAGGGTTTCAAAATCTTTCTCAGCATTCCCAAGTCAACAAAATTCAGTGCACATGACCCTTCTTAATTCTTCATTTAGATGGTGACACAGCCCTTTCCAAAGAGATTTCTGGGCTGAAAGGAAGTAAATAGGGACACGATGTTACATCAGTGGAAGGCATCTCAAAAGCTGAAATGTGGGCTCCAAAAACTGACATTTTCTAAATTCTTTGATGATCGCTTCAGCCCCATTTCAGTTGCAGATGCTTTTTGTCCTAAGCAACTCCTGAGACAAATCCCTTGCTGTCTGCTGGGGCATAAACATTTTAAGAAATACATAGCCTTTAAATTCTACTGTTTTTTCACTGCGCACAGGGAAGGACAACTGGTACATTGAAAAGAATAAAATGACTGTTGCTCAGGCCAGGAAAGGTGACCACAAAACAAAATTGCCCTGGACCCACTTCCATGACACGCTAGAGCAGGGAGATAGCTGTTCGGCTCACAAGTTAGTGAGAAAGATGATGTCTGGCAGTTCTCATCATCATCTGGACTGACAGAGCAACCCACATAAAAGGAACAAAAAAGCCTGCTGATCAGATTGGTGTGACAGAGGCTCATGAGAGACATGCACATTTTCAACCTAAACGACAGCTTGAGGGATCTATATTACTAATTATCGACTAATATTGCCAGAGTTCCCAGGCTGGCTTCAAAGGTTCTCGCGAAGTGCCCCAAGCACAGGGTTTTTCATCTAATCATAAGGCCTTTTTCTTTGTCCCTGCTAAATGGATTGCTCCATACTGGGCTCCCTCTGCGTAAATCAGCTTGCACATGATGAGCTTTGCAGCAATGAAATTCGTTACCTTAACCACAAAAAAACAGAAACATTTGCTGCGACTGTTAGAACACTTTTGCACCTAATTAAAAAAAAAATAGTGGTTTCCTCTCTTCCTCCCCCCCCTCCTCCCCGCCTACTCCTAATCCCATGCTAACACCTTTCTAAAAGGNAGATCTCCAGACAATGAAATAAAGCAGCTATCTCTCACATCCTGCAGTGCTCAGGCTGAGGTCATAAGTTAAACAGGACACCAGAATAGGTGATGTAATTTGCTTATTTAGGATCAGACCATTCAGTGAAGTGAAAGAGACAACCTATTTGAATTTGCAGATAATCCTATAATAAATGCAGGGCTGTTCAGTTGCAGAAACTGCAGCTGGAGCCTGAGATTTTTTTTTTCCCATGCACATTTATTTTTTGCAGGGGATATAGTTGCAATCATTTTTCCTTGCAGGAAAGCCTTGAAACCTCACCTGGGATCAGCCTCCCATTGCATTAGGTATTCTTCAAACAGGGTCCCTGCCCCAAACAGCTTAAAGGCTAAAGGGTCAAGGCAAATAGAGAATGGGAAAGGAAAGAGAGGCCCAAAGGAGGCAAGGAGGTGGCACAGCCACACCACAGGACCCAGGTCCCCCAGCCCACTGCCTCCCTTGTACAAGAGCACAGCTTCAGACTCAAAATTGAGCTGAGCAGCAGTTATGCTTTCAAGAAAAACACAACTCAGCTTTTCTGAAGACGGAGAGGGCCTCCTGGCTCCAAATCTGTCTGTAGAGACTCAAACCAGCAAGGATTTTACAGCAGAGTTATAAACCTTTAACAACAAGGTTCTTCTATAACAGGAGTAATTTATCAGCGATCTTGTACAACACTGTTTTCCCTTCAAACTGTCGTGACAAACACTTGTGATACAAAGATTTAAAGCTAACAACTTGCACTGTTTATCTCCTCAGTTTATCACCATTCAAACCATAATTTCACCCTGTCAATGTCGCACAGAGTGGCATTACTCACAACCAAGTGCTGCCAGCCCCTTTCCTGAATTTATCTTCTTTGACGCAAGTGTTTTTTCACTGACAAGGAGTTGGCTAGGCCAGACACCATACCTTAGCCAAAGGAAGCAAAATGTCCTGGGTACCTCGGGCTCACCAAGAAAGAGAGTACGCTGCCAGGTCAGTAG
The DNA here is from genome assembly GCA_013401315.1 of Balaeniceps rex. Lineage (NCBI taxonomy): Eukaryota > Metazoa > Chordata > Aves > Pelecaniformes > Balaenicipitidae > Balaeniceps > Balaeniceps rex. The sequence continues at coordinate 47,463 of VYZW01000913.1, read as the reverse complement.
ATGCAGTCTACACCCGCTTCAGATGGATCTTCAATGAGACAGCACAGAAAAGCAAGATGGAAAAAGCCAAGTCACTCATCTAGGTAATATCTGCCAAATCATGTCCATTTTCAAGTGTTTCTTTACAAGACTGGAAGGGAGTTCATGTCCTCCTGCTGCCCTACCAGGCCATACGTGAGTTCAATGCAGGCAGGCATGCCCCATGCAAGGACACCATGTCTGAGAGAGTGTGGCTGCGGCACCAGGATGGGTGGGAGATAACCTCCTCCTTGAATGGACGGACCCGTGAGAGAAGCCAAATTTCAACACCCCTAGAAAACGACCTAGCTGTCAGATGTTTGTATCCATAACTATAGTCATCCAGTAGGTCACCTTCTTTAGCAGGTTTTGGTTTTTTTCTTTGTTAAATCCAAGTTCTGTGTTAGAACTTCCTCCAAGCTATCAAGAGCAGAGGATCACTGATCTTCCACTCAAGCCAGTTTGGTAGCTGGCCCTAAGGCTGCTCACAACAGCCCCTGACAAGTCCACAAAGATCTTCCTGACTAGCGTAAGGGACAAATGTGCTGAATTTCTCATGTAAGAACACCCTCCAGCATGCATTTCACATCACCCCTTTCTGAAGGAGCTACTTTGGGATATCTGAAAAGAAGAAAAGCTGTATACAAGATATTCAAATGTGTGCAGAGGTGACAGACAAAAAACATTTGCATTTCAAATAGATGGAATGGGTTTATTTCAAAGATTTTAAGGCTAGGAAATGTATGACTTCTTGAGGGGGGAGGAGGTTGCATGTCACCAGAAGACAGAATTTATCTTATTTTCACTCAGCACCCCTAAAATGTTCCTCGCCAAAGGCAACACCAGGCCTGACTAAAGCTTCTCCATGACCATCACAGAGTCCTTAAGATGCAGCACTTGAGAGACACATGCAATAGGAAGATCATACTTGGAAGGCCATAACTGACGCAGCCAGCAGCAGTCTCCATTTCTGAAGCCTTTAACCAGAGCAACCAAGTTGAAGCCCAGCACAAGTGAAAGCAGAAATGCTGAGAAGCCCATGGGTGAAATTCTCTGTGAAGCCCATGGGTGAAATTCTCTGTGCACTTGCTGCTATAAGTCAGACAAAGGTAACCGCTGTTTGCCATTGTTTTAACAGAAAAAGGCAGTATTTTGGCAGGGTTACAAAGCAAGCCCATTCTTCATATCTGCAAAAGAGAGACTGTCCATCCCTGCTGAGGGAGCTGACAGAGGAAACATATTTTACAGCGATCTTGGGTACAACATTGAATTGGGTCCTATTTTTACCATGTGCTCTGCACTACATGCATTAATTGTTACAGCAACAATATTTGCTGACATATTGACTCAAATAATTTACAGAATAGAAGCCCAAGAGACAAAACAAGCCCTTGCTCCATGAGACAGAGAGAGTCAGGCAGGATGCTACATTGCTTCCTGTGACACACAGAAAATGCTTATCTACAATGGATGATCGCAGCCGATAACCCATCTCCAGCGCTCTGGCAAGCACAACAGGGCTGTTCTTTGCTGCTGGGCCCTCAGTTCAGACACTGTCCAGCTGAGCTCCACGAAGGCAAAGAAGGAGAGTGGCCCAGGTTACGAATGAGTATTACCCGGCCTCCTCCTTCTGCTGAGCACATATGCAGCAGCACTCGGGTGTTTCTGGAGGCCCCAGCTTGCACTCCATCAGTGCTCCCCTGCTACAAGGACAGCTGAAACCCTCGGTCACCCTTTAGCAATACACATTTCCGCAAGGAGGTGGCAGACCTCAAAGCAGTTTGCAAGCCCTGAGGTCTGTAACCCGGTTAAAGACCAGAACAGGCAGTATGGAAGGCACAGCTCAGCAGTTTAAGCTCCATCCTAATTAAGCCCAATTAGGTTTGCAGAGAATTAGGATGTTTTAGAAAGAACTTACAAATGAAGCGCTGAGGTCTCTGTTGGCCGCAGTGGCCCCAGAGCACCCTCTTAAAAGCAGAAATTTGCCATTTCTCACAAGGGCAGTCAATACTTGGCAGTTATGCAGTACGATCCTTCTCAACCAACTGCCCACTGCTCTCTCCCTCGCGCACAGACCTGCTGAGAGCTGCAGTGCCGAGTACTCCTGGGTAACTGGCTGGGTGTCTTCCTGGACATGCGCAGCTGTAAGAGCTTGGATTCTCCTCGAGAGTGACAGCAATGTATTAGCGAAACCTGTACACTCTGTAGGGGACAGCTGAACAAAATCAGCTCCAAAATGCCAAAGCCTTAAATGTAGGTAAATATATGATACAGAACACAGAGCAGTTTGACAAATAATAGCATCTTCCCATGCCTAGCGGTATAAAACATGCAGCTGTTCTACCACCACAATTTACAGGGAAGGCGTTTCTCCTGGAAGTAAGAGAACACTTAGTATGTATTCCTAGCCAGATTGATTACCCCTATTTATATTGTAAACTAAGACAGCACGTACTAAAAAGCCATATAGTTAAACAGTTCCAGACTCCAGATCATGGGCAAGGGGTCAGTTTTATATCGGATGCTGCACAGTCTTCTGCACTTGTTACAGATGCCACAGAGTTTTCTGCAGCATGTTTTTTTGTGTGTGCTTATTCTTGTGGTATTTCAACAACCATCAGGAAGAACACTGCTATTTATGGGATCTCAGAGAATCAGAGAATACACAAGGTTTTTTAAAGTTTTTTTTTAAAACAGCAAAGAAGTCAGCGTGCCACTGTATAACAACTGCAATCTGTTCTTGGAACAATAAAACCACAAGACTGAATGCAGTATCTTTTATCTGAATATACACATTTATCCTGAAGTAAGATCAACCCATATTATGTTGATCCAATCTGCATGGTGTTACGTCATTCCCCTCTTATAGACAACCTGTACAGCTGGACAACTCTCATTTTCTCTGTAAGTTACAGATACAGTTTCAACAACTGACATCAGAAATAAGCAGAGGTCTAGAAAATGCTCTCTAGTGTGTTTGCTCGGCAGTCATTGCTATTCCTACAACACTTGCACAGTTCCACCAGGCCAGGAGACCCCGTGAGCTCGACCACAAGGCACCGAGCCAGACTTCACTGAAGTGTTCAGCTGGCTTGTTTATTCCTAAGAAAAAGCTCTTTTTCTACCCAGATTTGCAGTTTCTTCTTTTTCTCTCTTTAAACACTGATAAGATGAGAGATGTTGCAGTTGCAAGTTGGTTTATATTACAGTTTTTGAAGGGATAGCTTTCAGCGTGTTACTGTAACAAATAGAAGAGTGAAATTGGAAGAGATGGAGATTTGAGCTAACACAATTAAAATTTCTTCTTAACAACAATACACAGATATCCAGTGCCAAACACAATCTGCAGTCATCAACTAGCATGGACATGAACTAACCTAATAGCTTCTGAAAAAAAAAATCCAGTCCTAAAAAAATCCTCCTATTAAAGTAATTAAATGTTATCAGAATCACAGAGCCATAATTAAACATGGTTTATAATTAAAACAGCATGTGTCCTAGACAGAGAACACAGCAACAAAGAGACTATAACCATGATAGTCAATGCCAAAACACATGCCAAGTACCAAAAATCAGAAAAACAACAGAGTTTCTAGCAAAGCTGCAGATGCAGTGCCTCTGCTCTTCTGACTTAGTCATCGGCACTTCTGACAGATGTTAGCACACTCAGAACTCCTCACAGCTTTGCAAGATGTTGCTAAAGTTCAAGCAGAAATCTTGGGAACCAAGTAGAAGACACTGAGTGCAAGACCCAAAAAGTTGAAGCAGTGCCTGCTGTGCACGAAAAGGTGAGCGAGCGTGAACTTTAACTCAAACAAGCCTTGTCCTACCTGGCAGCGGCTGAAGATATCTGCCAGGGATACTTGAACATTGAAGTGCTTCAGAACCTGCAGGGCCTGTTCTTTTGCCTTTTCTGAGCAGTTCACAGAGAAACACCTTCCTTCTGCTACCTGGGACTGCAGCTTCAAAAGACAAGTCATAAACCAAAAAGACAATAAATGAGGCACTCTATGCATCATGATCCATGGGGTTTTTTTCCTAATACACTTGGTTTGGTTTTAACTACAAATAATATTTGGAGTTAGTATGTGTTTACAGTCTAAATTTTGATCTAACAAGCACAATTGGTAATTTAACACTTAGCCACTGCCGCAATAGCTCTGAGACTACTGAAGCACTGCAGCATTTTATATGTATATGAAATACGATTGCCCAAGTCCCCTTCAACTTATAATTTGGTGGTGTGGTGCTGACAGGGGTAGCAAGAGAAAACTGAATTTAATCACAGCTTTCAGATGAAACCTGGCCAGATCACACACAGTATGCAAAAGCACAATGATGGAGATGAAGTCCAATGACAGTTTAACTGCTTCAACCCTTCTAGTTTATACGCCGTTTCACCTGGAGTTCACTGATGGCCAATGAATTTGAAGTGGTTGATGTGGACAGTCCCTCGATGTTTGTTCCACATTTAGCAGACAAGTTTGTATCTGGGAACCAGCACTGGGAAGTTCTAGACGCATCTTTATGAACTACTCACAGCGAGGTGAGATCAGCTACATGCAAGTAAAGGAGCCTAGCAAAGCCATTCTGTCCTCGCATAGGGCATACAAAGGCAAAGGAACAAAGGGAAACAGACATTTCCCAGGACAGTTCCTACACGGGGAAGCAGCTCTTTTCCTTTTACAATTCCTATACAGTACTTTGAAACTAAAGCTTTGCCAAATAAGATTATGCTGGATGGTGAATTACCTGTTACATCAACTGTAGGCTCAAGGAACCACAGTCCTGATAAGGAACCTGTAGCGTGGCATGGCCACACTTGCCTCACAGTGTCTCATCTTGGGGGAAGTCTTCTTCAGTGTTCAGCTGTTATGTAGGAAATTAGCAACCTACATTCTGCAAATACTCCAACTAGCTACTTGAGTAGCTGGGAGCTTTTATATTGATAGTTTGTAAAAAAGAAGTCCTGCACTCTGGCTCATGTGTGCAATCCAGAGTAGTTTCACTCTTCCAAATGAATTTTTGGGCAGTAACAAAGTGCAGATGACCTGCAGCAGGCATCATAACATTGCAACCACTGACTTGACAGGTTCGGTATATTCCCCCAACACTCTGTTTTGAAGTGTGTCTCATGAAGGGCTCTGAACATCTGGTGCTGAGGGTAAGGTTGGGTTTTGCTTTGTTTTTTTTTTATATTTTTTATACAGCTTCCACCGGGCCCCATGGAAGGCAATGGAAGTTTGGTGGCTTCCATTCTTTCCCTTCCAAGCCTGAAGAAACATCTTTAAGTGTTGAAACTATGTCAGTGTGGAGCCAGTCAGTAAACAAGAATCTTTGTGACAAAAAGCATGGGAATTAAGCTGCCTTTCACCTGCCAGCGAGGCCAAACAGAAACACTTCGTTCTGGATTGCTTGGCTTGATTTCCACCCCCCATCCCAATGGAGAGCAATCGCTCTCCCCACTGATGCAGTAGTGAGTATAAAAAAAAATTCACTGCGAGCTCTGGTCATTCAGAACAGCAAACCTCTCAACACCCTTAATGTAGTTTTTAGTGCAGAAAACATGAAAAAGCCAGGCCTGCTGTTGCATTCACAACTGACTTTTCCTCTTCTCTACACTACACATCCCAGACCACACAATGATACAATGCCAGAAAAATGCCAGAAGCTCTGAACACTTACAGTCTGATATGGGAGTCCAGAGGTTAAAATGACTCTTCCGTCCTGTCGGGCAATCTGGAAAAAACAGTAAAAATCATAATGAACATGGGCTGAAGTTACACTGGATTCAACCTTTCCTTTCAGTCAAAGCAGAGAGAACATGAACTGGCAATATCGAGTCTTTCTCTCCAGTGTCGACATACACTAGGCCAAGAGTATCTGGGTCTGGTTCAACAATACGCTTTTGACAGCAATAGCAGCTCAAGGTATCGCTTGCTCACTACATGTTCCCTCTCTGCCAATACCTGCCTTGCCTCACATGTGCTGGAACAAACTACTTGTTCATCTGCACTGCAGATGGCCCAGGGAACTGATCCGCCTTGAAATAATCCTATCAGAAACCTTTCTATCTTTTTTTTTTTCCTTAACCCAGACTATTTCTATTTCCCCAGTCTGGTTCACAAAGAAGCAAGCAGTTCTGCTCGCACAGCAATGCACAGGGGAGAAAGGAAAAATAACTTAAGCAGGTAATTCCAGAAAAAAAATGTACCATTAAATGTGTCTGCAAACTTCATAGACAGAACAATGCTCACTCCACTCCTTAAAGATAAGATGGTGTTATTCTCCCAGCAGCCCAAGAGCAGACATACAGAAATTATGCACCCTTTCCAGGCTGCAAATAACATCTCTGTTAGAGTTTATCACCTCCTGACTTGCAACCCTGCATTTTTATCAGAGGTCTTGTCCTTCAAGGGAAAGATCTGCACTGAATTATCAGGGGACTCATTACCCGCACTTCTGACCTTTGCAATAGAGTAAGAGACACTTTCAAATGGTTTGGTGCCAAAAGGAGATACTAAATCTGGAACTGCAATTCTTTACAAGGATGAAAGTGTGACTGATCTTCGTATGATTAAACGACATCCCTCCCTCCCACCCTTCACCCCCTCTTGTAGGAGGGAAATAGTTTCATGGCTGTAGTGATAGAAGGATTCCCATGTGAACCAGCACTTCAGCTCTGCTAGTGGTGACAAGAGATTGGCACTTGGAGGTAGGCACGAGGTTATTTCTCTTCTCTGGCTTGGATTCTGTTGGAAACCCTCATATTTTTCACTGTTTCCAGATGTGTGTCACGGAGGTCTCTCTTCTGGATCAGAGTTTCAGAAGCTCTCTCTGGATCACTCTTTAACTCTGGCAGGAGGACACATTTGGGATCAGAATCCTGCTGCACTTCCCAGACAGTCTGACACCACCAAGCACAGCCAGGGAACACCAAAAAAACCCAAACCAAGATTTTTAAACTCTGTCTTGGATAGCTATTCTCTTAAGACCCTGAAGGCACAAACTCCTCATGCAGTCAACTAAGCAACCATTTTTTTCCTATCTTGACCTTTCAGGTAGCCGCTTTCCTCCCTTTTTTGTGAAGTCACTCTTTGGCTGCCAGTTCTGCACTGAGAAAGAGATTGGCAACAACTTCTAAAGCATCTTCCTACAGGCAAAATTACCGGATTTCTATCAAAATCAACCCTCTCTCTCAGTAAAGGAAAAAAAACCTCCAGGAACAGGAAACCTGAAGTGGCAGCAGAGACATCCCATGCTGCACGCAATCCTACTACATGCCGTTACTGAACAGCCCTGCCAACAAACCACCCTCGTGGCACATTAGCGAGAGAAGTCCAGTAAGGCAACAGCAAAAGTTCACCACAGTGATTTGCCGACAAGGGAAAAGAGATGTGAAATTCCTTCAGACCCGTGTGTGCTTCAGGGTAAGTCTGAGGATTTCACAGCTGGAACACTGCATTCTGACTTCCTGCATCCAGGGTTAATCAGTTCAAGCTTGATAAATCCCCTTATCTAAATGGCTCTGCAGACACAGGCAAAGAACATCAAATAAAAAGGAGAAAAGCAATAACTCTTCCAGCATGTTTTTCCGTCTCTGGAACAACGACTGGGAGAAGCACGCAGAGCCAGAAAAGCCATGTGATAGCACACATCTGACTGAAACCACGGAGGATACGTGCTGGAGAAAAGGGCACAATTCCTTCTTTTCCTCTGAAAGAAATAACGGAAGGCAGTGCTGGGACCATCCGGGAGATGTGTGCTCGGAGATGCAAATAAAAGGAAAGAACCGTCAGATTAGTGTGTTGGGGTGGGTGTCAGGGACTTGTGCTCCATCCCAAGTGCTGCAGAGAGGGCACTGGCCTCAGTTTCACAATCTATTAAAAAGATACCAAGTTCTGCTGGAAAAGGCTTAGACCTTCTGGACAGAAAGCACTCCCTAATAACTTGGTAGTATTATTTAGCCCTTAACGTGCCTGTCTGCTCAGCCAACTTGCAGAGATGAACAAACTCAAATGAGTTACTACAAGAGAGACCTGGAAGGGCAACCACTGATGAGAGAGGTCAGAGAGAGACCCTATTTTTTGAAGCCAGCACCAGTGGCTGAATGATTTGTGACGACCTAAAGGATCCTGAATTAAGGCCAAAGAAGGTTTCAAGAAACAGCAGCACAAGACTGTAGATTTGTAATTTAAAATTTAAAATTTGCCAAGCCTGTGCATGACACATCTTGGGCAACGTTACATGTCCTTGAAGAGGCAAACCGCAGTGCTCCCTTTGCAAGGCAGCCCTCCAGGAAAAGCTGTGACCCCCTTGCAGTGGCAGAGATGAAGCAGTGATCCTGAGCCTAAGCCAGCAAGGGCCCAGTTCAGACAAAAAGGGAGCGGACAGAAAGCATCTGCTCCAGGATGTGTGCTGGAAAAGCACCCAGACAAGGATCTACTAGAGAAGTAGATCACAAACCTCAGTCCAAACCTGAAGCCCCCTATCTGTTATTCTCAGGCTCTTTTAAAAGAGACAGTAAACCAAGAGCTTAATAGCTATGAACACACTCAGTCCAGTCCTGCAGTGCACTTGCTGTACTGCTGGTATTTTTAACCTTAGACTTCTCTTCAGCATTCCTGAAAACTGCAAATTGCACAGAGTTATGATTTTGTAATGTGGCCTTAAGTATCACACCAAAAACATAGACTCAATTTTGTTTCTTAATGTAGACTCATTTGTATCAAGGTCTCCAATGAAAGACATTCTCCTCCTGCTGACCAAACATCAAAAGCAAAGTCTTGATCTTAAAGGCAGAAAAGTGCTTCATCTGTCCTCTGTGAATTTACTCCGCAGACTGTTGGGGAGGTAAAAAGACTAGCAAATCTGAAGAATGTCATTTACATCAAAAATATGGAAAAAGACATTCAAAGCTGAGACGAGATCAGAGATTAGATTCCCCCATTACATGAAGCTCTGCTCTCTGCAGTATTAGAAGTCCCCTTTGTGTCCCATGGCTGCAGAGGCAATTTAGATCCAGGTGCACATTGCTCTAACTGGCTCCTGAGATCCAGCCAAGCCTGGCCCTCCTCTCCAACTTGCTGGTTCACCTGGAGTTTTGGGGGACTAAGTGTAACCTTGCAAGGGAATGTTCTACACCATGGGAGCTGCAGGAAGCCAGTTCTACCAGCCTTCTGTTATTATCACACTACAAAAGATACCAGGTTTGCCTTAGCATGCAAATTATTCTTAGAGATGAGGATGATTTTGAAGACCAAGAGCACAGTCCGTTAAAAAAATAAAACAAAACAACGCACAACTCAACTGAAGGGGCTTTGAGATTCCAACGAGTCTCTTCTTAGAAATTAGCGACCTAGGAGACTATCAAAATTTTCTTATAAGCTTCTGCTCCACTCCTGAAGTATAACATTGCAAGATCTACTGTAGCCACTACAGACTGGTGGGTCATCATATTTAAGATTAGTAACAGAAGCATCCCACTGCTCTACCTGATTCTGCAAAATTGCAGAGAAAAAAGGAACGCTCACTGAAACTTTCCCACCTCCTTCCAATTATCCATCTAGAAGGCCCAAAAGATAGGTTTAAGATTCTCTGCAAAGAGAAGCTTGCAGAAGACAAGCTGGAAGAGCTGGCTAGAAACACAACAGGCATAGGATGTGATTTAAGTAAAGAAAAATGTATTAATTGGAAATAACATGTTGCTTATAGGAATAAGTGCAAATGCAAAGGGTGGCTTACCCCAATAATGGCAGCTGCACACACAGAAGGATGCTGCATAAGAGAGATTGAATCTCCACATTCTTTACTGGATGGAGTCATTCTTTACCTTGGGATGGAGTCAGAAACCCCTGGTGAGGAACAGCTGGATGCATACAGCCTGTCTCAAGAGAGGCCTCCCTGTTTTACCACACAGCAGGGAGCCAGGCTTGGGCCAGCCTGGGCCACTACCCAAGGCCCTCCAGAAGGGCCTCCTGCCCAAGGTGAAGGACTGGAGCAGTGCTGCCAGGCAAGGACATGTTTCAGGGAAAGCATGTGCTGAATCCCACAGCTCTCAATGCCCAAGCTGCTCAAGTCAGGTAAAGGAGCTCGTCCAGCACATCTGGTACAAATTTCATCCCCCAGCTGCACACCTGCTCTGCCAAACACTTGCGTGCATCGTGCTACAGCAGCTAGGATATAAACGTAACATGGTAAAAATGTTACTGCCACCCCACCGAATGAGAAGACTTGGAAAATGATATGGAACCCATACTTGAACACAAAGCTGCTCTTCCCAGAGAGGCTGGTGCTCATGAACAGAGGCTAAAATGTTGTTTTAAGGATGGACTGTGAGCTCTTTGCCTTCTACAGGAGGACAGATTTAACCAGAGAAATTTTCAGTATGAATTTCTACTATTTTTCCATTTTTAAAGATTTTCTGTGTCTGCGCTTGTAACAGATAACTTTTAATCAGTCACTTCTCCAGTCAAGTCCTAATTAAATGGCACCATTAAATACACAGAATGCAAACCTGTGTCATCTCACAGCAGCTAAATATGGGCAAACAGGGGAATGCACTGGCTCATGGTGTTAGAAGTCCTGCTCTCACAGGCTGGCAGATCTGAGATTGCAGATCTGGCATGATAAACTTGCCATGACAACTGTTGTCCAAGATGAAACATTTAGCCAATAGCAGCACAACACGAAGCAGTACACAGGACACAGATTTCAAGTTTAGCCTGGGAATGGGGTTTCTCAAACCAATCACTGCCACATATATTAGGTCTAAAAGAAAAAATTAAAAAATCCATAGCTGTCCAAGCACAACCTACAAAGCTCTCAGGCTTTTAAGTTTGATCTCAAATAATAGAGGACAAGACCCATCTGCCCACAAATACCTGAAGTCACTTTAACAAGCAACAGGAATGAGAACAACAAGGAGCAAATGCCAGGCGATTCAGGAGTTCTTGGCACAAGGAGATGTGTAATATAACTGATAAATCATTTCAGTGAAATGATTTTAATGAAGAATAAACACTAACTCTGTACACACGTGTTCCTGGTGACACTAGTTTGAGACTGTGTTGGGACAACACCCAAACTGTCTATCTTGTATTCAGTGACCACGATCCAAACACTTCTCCTGGCCTTTGCGATAACATTTACAAGTTTTCGGGTGTAGGGTGGTCAACATTCAACTTTTATTAAATCAGGACTAGCCAGATACAAAGAAGGGTGGGAGGAGTCTATTTTTATCTTTGATTATCCAAGCACAGATCAAAGGCTCTGCAATACAGTAACACTCCAAGGGCTTTTGATAGTGAAAGGATGTTTGTCCGGTCACCATAGAGAAAGCAATGTAAAACATCCTGTCCATAGCACGATAAGGTATCAGGATGAGAAGCGGAGATGGGGCTCTGGGGAGAGGCAGTGAGAACTAGTTTGTTTAAATGACTTGTGCAAGTTTGGCAGAGACGAGATATTAATTATTTCTGCAGAAGTTAGAGCTTGCTCAGGACTCAGGCCACGCAGACATCTGAAGAGGAAACATCCTGTGCACCAGGCTGGGTGATCAGTGCACATTTGACAGCAACACACTCTGTGGGCTGGATATCTCCATTTCTGGCATAGTAGAAGTATGTCCGAAATGAAGAAGCGTATATCTCTCCTCTGAGAGGCAGAGGGTCAAAGTTGTTAGGGGAGTCCAGATCAATGTTCATTGTCCCCATGTATGTTAGAGACTTCCTTTCCCAAACATTTCACTGCAAGTTGTGGCTGATCACCTTTGAGTCATCTCACAAGGTAGTAGCCAGCTAGGACATTATATGGCAATTTATTACGGAAATTTTACTTTCATATAGAACAGCCATCTTTTTATTATAGTTCTGCTCGATTGACCCAGGCATAAGGCAGGCAAATACCTTCCCTGTAAGCCCAAACTGGAGTCCATTAGAAACCTAAGTGAATTCTGGGTTCCTTTCTCTGATTTTTGTCTTGTTACAAATCTACCACCACCTCCCTATCAAAGACACTTGAGACTGCAGGTCACATCTTTACACTCTGCTTGTGTTCTTCTAATGAATTCAAACATCCCAGCTGTCAATGACACAAACAAGGCGTGAGACCACTCTCTGCTCACCTCCCATCTCCTGGAAATGGAGAACCCAGCTCACACACCACTGTAGGGACTACCTAATACCAGCTGACACATGGCACAGCTTCTCGGACTGAACCAGAGAACTGGGTCTCAGCACGGACATAGGAGGAAGTATGCACTGGGCAGCTCCTGCCAATCCACTGCCTGTTTGGCACAAGTGACTAACCAGTGCAGTCATTCAGTAAGCAGCAGGCCTTCCCCAAGGAGTGCAGGTGGGAGCTATAAACACACACACGTGACTAACCTCAGCAGCTTTCCTATGGTCATCCTCATTCTCCAGCATCCGGACATCTACACCAAGGCAGCGAAGATAGCGCCCGAGGCCTTGCAGCATGTTATCGCAGACCACACTGAACTCCTTTGGGGAGATGGGAGCAGGGGGGCACGAGGTCTCCTTTTTGGATCCTTTGCATTCCTACAGAAAGGCAAGAGATCCGTAAGCAACAGAACAGAAGGCTGATTTCCAGTACATTTGTGTTTTGCCTCCCTGCATTCACCTGCCAGGCAAATCCAACTGTCCCCTACCACCTGGATTACAATTTTCCCCATGCTCTGCAACACCTCTAGTTCCTCCTTCTACATCGCCCACCTACCACTTGGGTAGGAGGCAGCACATGATGGGGCTAATTCTGAATTAGCCATTCACTCACTGGCCAGCTGGCCACCCAAACCAGGGATCTGCAGCCTTTCCCTGGAGAAATGCCAACCTGGCCTTCTATGCTCTACACAGACATTCATTTTCATGAAGTCACAGAAACACATCTTCAAGACTGCTATTCCCCTACCAAATACACTGTAATTAATATACATGTGCCAAAGTAATGATTTGGGAAGGGGATCTGACAGACAGAGGGTGAAACAGGTAGACAAAGCAACCATGTCAGCTTTGTTATCTTCGGAAGTTTAAAAATAGGCAGTGCCTGAATTCTGTTTATTTTATTTCAAATGTCTGCTGCTGGGGGAGTTCCTGCAGTTGGAGACTGTCATTGGGAGGCTCCCAGAAGTACAATAGCTAAATTCATGGAGAAGGGAAGTTATTAAGGAACCTTCAATGTTCAGCTTTGCCTCCAGGAACTTGAATCAGCTGGGATGACTGAAGGACACAGCTACCACCTATGCAGGGCTATGCTGTCTTTGGAACCACAGAGTTACTGCAGCACTGCAGATTAGCTCTGCAGGAGCTGACTCAGGCCTGGAAATGTTGTGGCACACCATGCAGATACACCTGGGCTGACCATGTGAACTAGTTCAGATCTGAGAGCCCAGTCTGTGTGATGCTGCACCTCCCGGAAGCTGGTACATGCACTCAAAGCTCTGCAGCACTGGGTAGACTGGACTGTCACTGGCTCCTGCAAGGACCTTGGTGGATGCAGCTGTGCCCTGAGACATCAGAGTGCTGTGATAATGGATCAAGCTGACCCTGCAATGTTGAGGTAGTTGGAAGACACTAACCCTGTGCTGCTGCTGCTTCTGTTCAAACAGATGTAAAGGAGCAGCAGCTGGCTCTTAGCTAGTGTTTATTCAATGGCCAGCAATGTTGTATGTAGCTTTTTTCTCACGTTTCATGCCAGCAGAGAGCAGAAAGCTTATTATAAAGGAGAATAGTGTCATTAGCCCCACTTCAGATAGTGGACCAGGAAACACTGGGAAAGAAAGCATGGAGTCATGCAGGATGCAGGGTCAGGAGAAGTCTGCTTGTTTGAGTCCCAGTCCAGGTTTTACCAACTACCTCTCGGTTAATGAATCTGACTGTACAGAACACAAAGATGACCCGTGAGTTCACAAGGTAATTCAAGCCGAAGTACTTACTTTTCCCATCTCTGCAGCAGCCAGGCAGGTCTGTTGTAACATACAATATTCCCATGAACGCAGAGTGCTTATGAAACTACTGAGCAGCTTTGTGTTTTACTGTCTGACTAAGACTAATGGGATACTGTACATTTACACACACTTGACAAGGAGGATCCTAAAAAGGTGGCTATAATCAATAGCACCTCAGTCCAACCATGGAAGGCAGTATTGACTTCAGGAGCTAAATACACATCTGGGACTACTCAGAAGGATACACCGCCATAGTGAGTCTTCTCAGTTAATAAACAAAACTCTTTTTCTGCTAATGTTTTCATAGGTGCATAAACAACTGGATGCTTGCATTTTAAAAGTAAAACTTTATTACTGAGAGAGAGGGACCAGTCACGTTCCAAGATATTTAAGCAGAGTCACACAGCTCCAAGTTATGGCCAGTGGAGTTTTAAGGCTCTGTCACAACATACATTGCAGGGGGAGGCCAGTCATGGAGTATGTGATGGTGGGCAGGGAGACAGAGACGAGCCATCAGCAGAAAGACTTTTTTGATCGATTGCTTGTTTTTAACTTTGCAGATTTCTACTCCAGATGCAATAAAGGAGGCATTCCCAATGTGAAACCAAAGTGTAGAAGCTCATTTAAAAGCAAAAGTAAGGAAGTCAGTTTTGAAACCTCATTGATGTAACACCTAGGCCACTGAATTCAAACCCACACCACTAAGGAAATGAAGGAGCATTTCTACCGGCAAGGTTAGCTGGATTCTGCCACACAGATCTGCACCAACATTTTGCAAAGACAAATGAACCTAAAATTGCAGGAAAAGCTGAACCAAGGCATGCAAAGGAGAAAGCACATCTTACCAGTAAAGGGGAGGACTGAGGAAGATGTTTGCTGCAATAGTCCTGAGAACAGACTACAAACAGGCATGCCATGCATAGCTAATAGTATGACTGAGAGACAAGACAATATATGATTTTGCAGGGGTCTTGAGCAATGTGCAGCTCTTTGAAGATGTTTACACAAACCTGTCCAGAAGGTGATGGTACTTCCTGTTTACTCAGCCGCTTCTTCGCCCTGGGTTTTACGCTTGGTTTTCCCACCAGACTCTCAGTCAGGTCTGAACTCAGACCAAAGCTCGCTGGATCCTTACAGAGTTTCTCGTAGATCTCCAGCAAACAGTACGCATCTGAAGCTGAACATAAGGGAATATGAGCCTCAGCTGGTTTCATTCAAAAGTAAAACAGAGGCTTTCCTGATGCAAGGAAGAGCCCTCACTTCTCTAAATGCCACTGAACGCAAATGACCTGTGAAGCTCCAACTTACTAATGTCGTTATCCTGCACTCTACTGATTCAGTGAGCATCATAACCTAACACACAATCACAGAGCGAAGGCAGAGGAGCTCAAAAAGAGACAGGCGCTCTGCTGTCTCTGACTCTAATGTAATACAAATTGTAGTGTGCCTGTTCAAGCCACCATGTAAGATAGCTTCAGCCAACCCATTTTACTCTCCATTGTTACTGAGCAGCTGCTTGCCCAGGGTTTATTACTGCATCTTGGCTATGGGAAGGTAACTTCCCCATTTGATGCAATATCTTAAAAAGTAATAACCAAGTTGTTTGCAATCACCTGCCCACATGCACTGCCATGCGGCCTCTGTTCCTTGCAACAGGAACTGTCTAAGTCTCCAAGCCAGTTTTACAAGTCCTGGTGATTAACTTTTGTGGGAACTGTGTCAGCTTCAAGGATAGTAGAATTTAACAAAGGGCTAGTTTGCTTCAGTAGACTGTCCTTTGATGCCTCAGGAAAAGATTTAGTCCCAGACTTCTGACTCTGGGGTAATCAGCAATAAACTCCACTGGCCCCTCCATAGTACCGATTCTGTGCTGCAGTTTCTGACACCATGTCTACCCATTTTTAACCCTGCTCTAACAAGCACTTCACTATGACAAATGAACACAGCACTTGTTTTCCAGAAAGGCTGAGAAATGAGGCAGAAGGAAGTGGACTTTCTTCCTTTCAGTTACTGAGAGAAGTTTCCACTGAGGTGATGTTTCATCAGACAAAATCTGCAAAGCACGGGAATTCTTTCATAAGGGAAATAATGAATCACTGGACAGTTTACTTCAACCATTAAAGCAATGTCCGCAAAAGGACAAACATAACAAGTGCTGGCTTCTCTGAACAGGAACTAATCTGCAAAGCCATTTTCTTCATTTGCTACTTAACAATTTTCCTGGTGACAGAGAACAGACAAACATAGCCTGTAATGGACAATCTTTAGCACCCTGCCACAGAGTCAGTGACCAGACCTGCATAGAGGATCTGTTCCTTCCGGAGAGGCCGTTTCTCCCAGTTAGACAGCTGCTCTGTTTTATCTAGAGGTTTCCCTAGCACATGTTGCACCAAGAGGCTGAGCCCTTTCTCCGGCTGCCTGAACCCTCTATCCTTGTAGCTCTGCTCCGGGGACAGTACATCGACCTTCCGGCCACCCTTCTTCCAGTCAATGGAGCTCTTCTGCAGCTGATGGAAAGAAAAAGATATAAAACACATGGTTATGAAACAACTTCCACAACATCTCCTATTCCAGTGGGCCATGCAGCAACCCTATCATTTTTATCTCTTGCCTGGCATATTGAATCCTGTTGTCTCAGACAAGGGCTGGGATGGCATTAGATATATATGGCATCTGGTTATTTGTTTAACAAACACACTTGCTGGAAAGAAATCTATTTCATAGCCAGGGAAGGAAAAAAAGTGCATTGTTGTATAGCATTGCATCAGAGCAGTGCGGCTGTGACTATGACTTCTCAGAGGTTTGCAGGGTGCTCAACCATGCTGGAGGCTGTTGGGCACCAACTCAATCAAAGAACAGCAGTGGTAGTTCAGCACCTTTCTCCTCCTAGTTACAGTGAGAAAAGGTATTCCTGTAACACAGTGGGCAACAGCCTTTCTGCAGTTGCCATTTCTCAGATTAAACTGAGGCAATAGTTGTTGGCAGGTATTTCAGACCCTGCAGCACTTCCCAGGTTAAGCTATCAGTCCCAAAGATCTGGGTTCACCCCAACCCACAGCCTTAAACACACTCTGTAAATTTTACCCATTAAAATGGTCGTCCTTAACATTTCTGCAGGCTGCTAAAAACTACTGTGTGCAAACCCAGAGACAGCTGTACTTCAGCTGAACAGAAATTCCTGTGCTGAATCCATCAGCAGCCCTCCTACGAACATTACGAGTTCTCTATAAATCATTAACTCCATAATATCTGCTTCAATACTGCATGAACTTGGAATACCAGAATTTCTACAAGAATTTACTCTTACTGACTTCAAGTATGACTTGCGCTCAGAAACTTTGTGCTAGCTGAATGGGGCTATGTCTCCATTTTAATTGCTTTTTCATAGCTTTACAAAGGCTATGAAAAAAGTTGTTAGTATATCAAGCTCTAACCTTTTAGTTGATGAAAACTAAATGCTTCTGTATAGAATCACATTACCCTTGAAACCACAAGGGGAAAAGGTCTATTTACTCATTTAGCCATCTCCCTGTCAATACAGGATACAAAAAGACAATGCTGTGAATTCATGACAGTCATCTACGAGCACACACAGGAGACACAATTTTCCATATCTTCATGTGTTCATCCTTACTTGTTTGTCTACTGTGAGTAGGTCCACCACACCTTGTGCTTGCTTATCCATGTCTTTCAAAGCAGACCATGTGGCTGCAAGGCTGCTAAGGTCTCCAGACATCCCATAACCTGGAGAAAAAAAAAAAAAAACAAATCACACAGGTAGAAAAACTCAAATCATGGCTAATGCATCACAGCTTTTTCTAGTTCAGAGTCAAAATGCTGACAATATATGTGTAAACACTGGTGGAAAGACTGTTCAGATAGGGAATAAGGCAGACTCCGGTCTCTCCTGTTCCCAGGAGATACTCTTGCAGATCAAGACTAGGAGAGAAGAGGTGGATGAAGAATGCTGAGTTTAAGATCAACTTAAAATCTACGAGGTCAGTAAAAGGCAATTATGAATTTGCTCTTGAATTCCGGGTTTAACAACTCCTGCCAAAAGCCTCCAAATAGAATCTAGAATCAGGTATGGTAAGCTGGAGAGCTCCGGTGTCCAGCACAGCAGCTTTGGGACAGGGTCAGAAAATCCAGAAAGCTCTGGATGGCAGACTTCCCTACACCACTGAAGGTTGGGTGCAAGTTGGGGTTTAGTAGGGAACTAAGACAATCCCAAGTCCAAGGGGGGGAGGCTAAATCAGAAATCTTTGGTCTGACCTGAAATGGGAAGATATTTCTATCATTCCCAGTTATACTGGTCACCCTGCTTCCTGGCATGGCAGTATTTGAATACCCAGGGCTACAAAAGCTGGTTCCATGATAACTGTGTTTAGAGAATGACAACCCCAAGAGGATCTAGAAATTACATAAAACAAGTTGTGTAAAGACCTGAGGCGGGGAGAAGAGACGCATTACCTAGTTTAGTGATTGCTGCATCTGAATAGAGCATCTGGATGAAATGGGGAAGCTTCTCCTTCTCACCCTCCGTCTCAGCTTGCTCGAGGAGCCGTGGCAAGTCAAGCAGGAACACCTCATCCTTCAGAGCAATTTGAAGGAGGGAGACACGGGGCTTCCCGACCATGCCGAACGAAGGCCTCCACTCCATGTCAATGCCAACAACCTGCCCAGGCTGCAACACAGACAAAAGCCTTCTTCACTTAGAGACTGTCTATGCTTGAAAGTAGCCTGGACAGCCCCTGTCCAGAACACAAGCATTTCCTTTCCAACAACTGCATCTCTTTGCTGGTGTGCAAACTGCCACAGAGACAAGTAACTTTCACAGCACACCAGAGTTACCCCTGTGGGGACCTTTCCTGGCACAGCAATTCCCAACATGTTCCCCAAATCAGACAAGCCTAAAGGAAGCAGCTGTTCTTGACTTGGGGAGGGAGACATTTGATGGTAGTGGCCCACATACAACCCTGCGTACCAGCTTGCTATGGAGTTTCTGCTCCTTGACCCTGCAAAGTAAATACCAGAGTAACACTCACCTGCAGCACCTTTTCCCAGCACTGCAGTGTCTCTTCCCATGTCTGCAGGAAATGAATATTTGCCTGTGGAATAGGAAGCTGGTAATAGTCCTTCTTCTTACTCCCTTCATAATTATCTGCTTTTGCGGCCTCTTCTACCCTGCACAGAATCAGATGCAACAGCTTTAAGTCATGCAATGAGAGGAAATCCTGGATTGGAGGAACATCAGGAAGTCTTAAGCCCCTTATTTCACCCTGGCCCTCTATTTCCTCATGCCACTCAACTCTTTCTCTTACCCTCTCTTTCCTCACTTCCCCTGTAATCTCAGTCTCTTTCATCTTGACTCATCCTCTCTTTTTATTCCTATCACAGAAATGGCACTGTATCTGAGACCTCACCATGCACATGCACTGTACCCACTGCAGAGAACACCCAAACCAAAACACTTGCTGGAGTCAGAGTCCCAAGCCCTGTCCTCAATGCTCAGCTCTCTTTCCCAGAACTGATACAACTTGGATAACAAAGTTGGGCAGCTGTTTCCACATTCAGAGACAACATATTTTAGATTTACTGCTTTTTGCCCTTGACGTTAACATGGAAGTCTGCTAGCTCCCACGGTGTAATACATAACAGCGAAGTCAGCTCTGACCAGCACCGTGTCCAAACACAAGCTTCACACTTCCCCACAGCATAAACTGGCTCAGAAAGAGACTCTCAGACTGCTCCACACTAAGATCACTACCAGCTGGGAACAGGTGAATCTGCCTCATCATTTTATAGTGCAATGGCTTGGGAAGGCTTCACGGACCTCCCTGATGCTATCCAGCTTCTTCTCCTCCATCCCCTTCCCTGTAAAATGTCCACACAGGTTGCACAAGAACATTTGTCCTACGTTGCACAGGGAGGTTTTGAAACTTTATTTCTGAACTTTTCTCATTTCCTCCCTGTGCAATGAGAAAAGTTCAGAAATAAAGTTTCAAAACTTTCTATATTTAGGGGAAGACAGTCAGCTGAACCCACAGACCAAGTGCCTTGCTTGTGCTACTCCCTTCATTTGGGTTTCAGATGGCACCACACAGAGAAATTCAGTATCTGTGTATTAATATCCTGGGAATGTTGGAAGATGCCTGCAAAAATGAGCTAAATGATTTCCTACAACGGGATCTGACACAGCACATTTTCTTTTCAAAATGCAGCAGAGTCTCTTGAAATGGCCTTTTAACTGGAAGGTCAGCATATTGCTGTGGTGCCTCAGCCAGATGATGCAATCAGAGGAAAGAAACTAATAAAAACTATCCAGCTATTCTGGACATATCACAAATTTCTGGATAGTCTCTTTCCCACAGAGACTTGAAATGGTTTATTATTTGAGAAACTATTTACTAACCTTATGTTTAGGGGACTGTGTGACTAATTTTGTAGCACAGCAGCTTTCATTGTACAAACACTCTTGTCCGTGGTTTGTGTGCATGGGGAAGTCAATATTTGTGTAAAATATTTAATGAAGGTGTGCAGCCTCAGATCTCCAGGAATATTCTCACCTGCAGAGTTCAGGAGCCGCATGTGGTATGACCAATAGCAAAGATGATGTCATTTATATGCTGGTACCACCTTGTTCTTTACAGTGTGAACACGCTCTCTGGGAACCTGCTGCTTTGTTAGCTCAATAAATAAATAAGGCAGACAGTTTTATTAGGTTCCATGGCTCCGCTGATTTTATAGCAGCTACTGCAGCAGGTATCACGACTGGATGAGTAAACTGAGGCACAAAGGGTTTTACTCATCTGTCACAACGTCTCATGAATGGCAGAGCACATCCTAATCGGCATGCCTTCACCCAGACACGATACAGGATTCCCAGAGCAGAGAGATATACTGATGTTTTTTATCTTTCTAGATGCACAGAGTCTGTGGCTAAGTCAAACTCCTGTTAACCACCCCTTTGTGTTTTGATGGATTACACCTCATGCAAAAACCTTCTGGCTCCCAGCTGGCGGCTGGTGCAGCTTCAGGAGGGAGGAGGAGGGCAGCTCCAGCAATGCATCAGAGCTAAGCAGAAGCGTGTCCTAGACAGACAAGAGTTTCCTGTGCTCCAAGAAAGCCATGTACCATCTCAAGAAATGGGCCTTTGCAGACAGTGTTTCGAGGGTGATTACATCTGTGTCATATTTCCGGAGGTTACATGGGGCTTGAACATGAACTAGTGCAGATCTGCACTAGGAGAAAGACCAGATCCATGGAGCTCAGCACATGAACTGTTCAAGGCCATCTGTGAGACCCTCCCAAAATAATCAGCATTAAAAAGTAATAATATACCGTGTTCTCATTCATCTTCTACACAGTTCAATTTAGTCCAATTTACATTCCAAAAATATGATTTTTAGTTATGAAAACTGCAGTTTTTCCATAAACACCTCTTCCAGGAGATAGAAATTTGCTGTAATGTTGAAGACTACAAACCTGATGATAAACCTGTTAGAGCAGGTAACCTCACTCAATCTCGGGCTTGGTCTTCTTAAAATGGTCTCCTTATCCCCTAGTGAGGTGTCAGCATTAACCAGGCAGCCAGTGACAGATCCTAACTGTTAGCTGGAGTTCGTAATTCTGACATATGACACCAATAGGAAAGTCCTGCACTAAGAACATGAGGTAAAAGGAAGCACCCAAATCATCTGCAATACAACTGCACGTTCTGCAGTAACAGGAGAAAGACCCAGACCATGTGAGGTAGCAGATGAGCGTGGGCATGCAGACTCGTGCCACAGCCATGCCAAGAGGGACCCTGCCTCTGCTTCTCACACCAAGAGCACAGCGCTGGAAGAGTCCAATTTGCTACCCAGTTAGCAGTGATCATCGACTTTCTGCTGGCTTTATTCTTCCCTAAACAGGCAATGTATGATGTCATCATCAACTCTTCCTGGACACACAGTCCATTTCAAATCAGATTCAGATTTTCATCATATACACTGAGAAGTTCAGCTCCATATAGGAAGTTGCTCCTTCGTATTACAGGCTTCAAGGGATACGTTTGCAGGATGCTAAAGATATGGGCTGTCAGCTTGCACAAAGTTGTAAACAGTTACCTCCTGGGAGTGGTCAAGATTTTCCCACAAACTTTCCTCCAATCTCACCTGGCTTCTGAATTAGAAACACCAATCTCCATGCTAAAAAAAAACCCAACACATTTCACCAGTGAGGATAAGAGAGAGACATCAGGCAAGTGGCGCCAAGTCCAGTCAAGCACAACACCCTGGAATAAGGTGACTGATGTGTACAACGATGGAAGAGTCCTAAGGAACCCCAAAATTATCACTGCTTCCTCTCTTCTGTTTTTGACAAAAGCCTTGACTCTACCTGGAAACATGTGATTGCTCCTCGAATGACAGCAAGGCTTTGAACTATGCCACACTCCAACCACACAGCGCAGAGCTCTCCTGCATTTGCATTGAGCATTCAGGGATAAGTCCTCTTCTGTGCACAGAATCCAATTAGATGAATTCCTGCACATGAATGAGCAGAGAAAATGCTGCTTGCTTGTAGCAGGCCACCAAGGTGACTTCGTAATTACTCTGAACCCAAGGATTGTGGTAGCCTGCAGCCTTGCAGGAGTTTGGCTCATGAACACGTGTGGGCACAGAGGCTTCCGGGCTGTGTGTTGATGGGACTACCAGCCTTTTTCAGCCCGAGGTGCCATATCTCCTGTGCAGTCCTGGGTGAGACCCTAACAGGACCCTCCTGCAGTACCATCTGCAAGCTCTGCTATTCCTCGAGACTTGCAGTAGCCTGCATATGTGCAGGTCTTTCTGCAGGAAAAAAAAAAAGTTTAAAAAAGAGTGCCAAACATAGCTATCTCTGAATAACTTGCTTAAACATCTTGTGGACAGAGTCACTGAAGCATGGCAGATACACCATCACTTATGTGAGTACAAAAGTGAATTACTGGGGCTCAGCAAATCATTCGCATTGAGTAATTTTTTCCAATACAGCCTTTCTACCTCCATACAGCATAGCTGAGCAACTGCCTGGGATACTGTTGCATGAAGAGGATGATCTTGGCCCATTTTCTCAGAGAGACACAGCACAGAATACCCAGAACCAGAACTACAAAGCCCTGGTACTCCACCAGATCTAGCTTGCTGTGGGGATCAGACAGCTCCTAACAGTTTAGGTGGGTATACGTGTCTTCCTAAATCTTGAGCCTCTTCTCAACTTTGCACAGCTTTGCTACACACAGCATGGAACCTGGCCACCCTCCTCCCTCCATCCTTCCCCTCTGCTCCTCCTACACCAGCAGGTTCACACAGATCCTTGACTGGGGCTGTTTGCACAGTTCTGTGCACTTGAAATCAAGGAGTTGTAAGGACCTTTCTTAATATAAGGATTTTTTCAATTCTTTTTTTGAACCTCTGCCTTTGTACTCTTGTTTCAGGTCATGCAACAGGATGAAGCTCCTGTTGGGGAAGGAACTGCGGCTACTGC
Source organism: Balaeniceps rex (assembly GCA_013401315.1). Classification (NCBI taxonomy): domain Eukaryota; kingdom Metazoa; phylum Chordata; class Aves; order Pelecaniformes; family Balaenicipitidae; genus Balaeniceps; species Balaeniceps rex. The sequence continues at coordinate 23,978 of VYZW01000913.1, read as the reverse complement.
AGGCTAATCTGCTACATACAACATGGGGGTCCCAAAGCAGGAGAGGAACCATGGCCCTGTGTTATTGGGATTGCATTAGAGGGAGAAAAGGGGACAGAGACTAATTAGGGGGCTAAAGGCTTCTTAAGCTCACTTGGTAAATTTGTGCCAGAGAGTCTGGTTTTATCCCAAATTCAATTAATGCGACTCTTCCAGGACCCGACCCCAAATGCCAAAAATTCCCATTCTTTCTGAAAGCTTTGGATGAGGCAAAAATTACAGACTGGGATGAAAAATGGCTTATGAGCTGTCAAAGGAGGAAGAAAATAAATACAATTAGAAAAATTTAAGGAACTTTAAAATTATTTTCTTGGCCGTAAGTCTCCTAAAAGGCATTAAACCAGATTACAGTACAGTGGGGGATGCAGAGTCTATAGAAAACTTTGACAGACGTGTAACCAACTCAGTAAAATAGATGCATATTCAGATCCTACCCACATAATTTCATTTGCGCTGTTGATCTGGCAGAGGGAGTCTGAAGACTCTCATACTGCTTCTAAGTACTCAGGAGTGAGTTTAAAATGTACCTTTCACAGACATTCCCAGGCTTATGAAAAGCAAATGCAGCAGGTACATGGCCAAGATGTGATCTGAGTAAATGGAGGAAGTTTTTTCAAAATTATCTTCCCAAGAAGCATTATGGCAGATTGTTTTAAGCAAATATGTAGTCCTTGTATGATAAGTAATCTACATTGAAAAGGTACAAAACAGAGTATTTACCTCTCTTGGGTCTGAAGCTTTTGAAGCTCATCAGCCACTCCATAAGGTAGCACCTCCTTGGGCAAATTGTATCGTTGCGCCCATCTTGCCGCTGTGTTCAAATCACAGTAACTGATTAGCAGCTGTATCAGGTGCCCTTGAAGCCATCGATTCTCTCCAACTGTGCTCTGAAAGGGGAATCAAGGGTGAAGGAAGACTGTCAGTGCAATTTCCATCACGGGTGTTTCTACCCCCTCTGAAGAGACAGCATCCTCCAGGGGGTCCTGGACAAGCGCAGAAAGGAGCAAGAGCCCCCCCCACTGCAGGACTGATTTTGTTCAAACCCAGTGAATGCTGCACTTCTCTGCCAAGAGACGAAGAGCACATACTTTAACTGAGAGCTCATCACGGTAGTTGGGTCCTCTTGACAGCATGGCTAAATTTGTTCAGGTAATACCATTTTGCAGGTGCCACACAGAGAAACAAGGGTAAAACAGTACCATTTAGCTTGACTGATGACTAGCATATTATTTGCTCAGATACTGATTACATTAAGCAAAACCAGAACAGTGACTGACCAGATAGTAAAGGTCTTTGGGCTCGTTAGGCAGGTAATTATGGAAGGGGTAAGAGTTTGGATTGTTTTAGTCCCATTTTGTGCCTGTACATAGCCCTGAAGTGATGCTGTGACTTGATGTCCTGGGAGAGGCAACAGGATGGCTTAATCTCTCTCCAGGGAAGACAGTAGTATGCGGTCTCCTCCAGCCTTGGGAGTATTTGCATGGGTAATTAGGATTGCCAGTCATACACGGGTTACAGGTAGGACACATCAGCAAAGCTTTCCTGAGCAACAGACTTTGGTGTTCGCAGCAAGGAAAAGGCTCGCTTGTCAGCCTACAGCCCATCTGCACACACCAGATGTGAAAAGAGGGGCACCAGGTCCCTCCTCCAGCAACACGCAACAGCACACTGTGCAGACAGACATCCTGTGCAACCAGCACGGGCCCAGCCAGCACTGCGGATGGGGTCCAGGGTGTTAGTGTTTCAACTGGCATTGGAAATAGATTGTACAAAATGTGGTCTGAAAGTCCTACTTTATCCCCACTGATCATAAGAGGAACCCAGAGCAGTCGCTCCAGCTGTGAAGAACTAGGGTTGGGTGCAAGAAATTCCTCCCTTTGTGTCTATTCAAGGCCTCTGTGGATGTGACAACTAGATTATTGCTTCAGCCATATGGACAAACATAACGATCTCAAGTGTTGTAGGAGCCTGCGTTACACACACCTGCAAACAGGGAGGGCAGTTTAGGATGTTCCCCGTTCCCAGCTGTTTTCTGGCAGAAGCGAACATGCACCCATGCCTCGGCACGCTGCAGAGCCTTGGGGCACAAGCACAAACTCATGGCTGCCTGTGGTTTAAGCCCAAATACCCAGCTGTGAGCCAGAGTGGCTGGAGCATGGCATGCTGCCCACCCTGGCATGAGGGAGCAGCTATTGGCAAGGGGCAGGGCTGACAGATAGGGTCCATAACAGTCTCCACTGCGACAGCTAGATTCACCAAAGGTCTTTTGTCTTGTTCACCCTTTTGGCAGATGTAGCTGTAAGAGCAAATACGAACACAGTGGCACTGACAGTCACAACAGCTACATGGGGGTGGGAATAACCCTCTCCTCCTGCCCAGCCATCCTACCTGCGCTTGCAAATATCCCAGAGCCACTGCAGCCAGATCAGCAACTCCTCTTGCCAGACTGATTTACTCATGGATCTGCCTTAGAAGTTAATATTTTCAAGAAAACTTAATTGCTAAAACAAGTTGAAACTCTACATGGTAGATCAGGATCTGTAGCTATATGGCTATATTGCTGCTGGCACTACCAACAAGTATTTTTCAGTGTAGTGAAATGCTGATATGCACTTAAAGTCCATCCCCACCCCCCGCACATGCCACTGCCATCTCTCTTTTGCTGCCCACCAAGCAGCACTTGCAGGGTCAGAGTCTGCTCCCAGAGACTGCAGGCACCTTGCTCTTTCTCCACTGCATGTACAAACACATCCCAGCTGGGTGGTAGGCTGGGGCCATGAGGCCTCATTCCTCACATTCTTTCAGTAACTAAAAGGTGAGAAGTTGTCTTCAAAGCAGACACTCTGCACAGAGACCAGGAAACAAACCTGTTGATGGCCCTAAGGTAAAAGGGAAGGAAAAAAGAAAAAAAGAATGACCCACCCCATAGAGGTGCAGGAGTGGGTAGAGGCTTGGAAGAAAAGCCACAGAGAAATTTGGCATCCCAAGTAGCACACACGAGAAGCCAGCCTGCTCATAAAAACTGCTGCCTCAGCACTAAGTCTGCACCCCTGTGACTTTGCCAAATGCCAAACTACATTTCTTCTCGTGGATATGTGGAGGAATATTTTTACTGCTGTTCTTAAGAGGTTGGTGGCACAGTGAGGAGCCTGTGTCAACGGGACGGGGGTCCAGCAGCTAACCAGGGCTCAGTTACGGGAGAGAAGCAGGAGAGGGAACCAAGGGAAGGGGAGAGCAGGAAAAGATAAGCTATCATGTTAATGCTTCTTGCCCTCTCATTTTGTCCCAAATTTTTCCTCCTGGCCATGCCAGTCCTCATACTTTGTGCATCTCTCACATCTCTGCCTCATGCAACTGAGCTCAGCCAAGCACCTAACACATGAAGGAGGTCTGAACAACTCCTCCTGCCGCATTTGCCAAGCCACTTCTTAGAATCCTTCCCAAAAAGAACATATTTTCTTATTAACATCACAGAGCAATTCCCTCTTCTAGCTTCCCCTGTGTCCATCCTATTGTCTTTCTGCCTTTTTTCTAGAACACAAAGTCTTTGGGGCTGGATCGCTCTTCAGTTCACCCAGAGTCAATTCTTAATAAATCTCATTATGTCAGCTTTATTTCTGGAAATAATGAGGTGCAGATTTTTTTTTTTTTTTAATGATAACAGATTTATTCTTTCAACCACAAAAACAACTCTGGAAAGAAGGTTAATCTCTCTAGAGATATTACATCTTGCATTCTGAAATGGAAAATAGCTTTGTTTGTTTTTTACTGAAAAAACCCAACACTGCTATAAAGGGGAAAGGCTTCTACCGCAACAGCTTTGCAAGAAGCAAGAATGTGGAAACTTTGGCCCCAGAAGATGTGGGCACAGATGCAGAGACAAATGTTTCACTAGGGATGACATTTCATGTATTTTGTTTTCAGTAAATGAACACTTTTCAAGAGGAAACTGGCACAGTTGTTCTGATCAACATCAGTGACACCTTCAAGCAAGAAGATTATATATACCATGAGGCTTGTTTACATCCCTCTCTGAATTCTAGACATATCATACGTTCTTTAATCCATAGGCGCACACAAAAACTCCTGACACCAACAATAACCCATGATTAAAGCTTTCCAAAATGACTGCTGCAGATTACCTACCTGTAAATCCTGTTCTTACCCAGCCGAATGCTTTACAAAGCTCACAACAACCAGTGCAGAGCAAGCTTAGGAATGTCCTCATCTTAACCCATAGCATCAGCAATTCCTCCATCGTTATCAATAATTTTGGGTCCAAATATCCAATATCTTCTTTGGAATTCACCCTTGCCAACCCTAGATTACTTTTATCTGTATGGGTTAAGTTGCATTTCTGTCCGATACAATTCTCTGCTTTCCCTCAGTATCTTTTACTGTAGGGCGAAGTTAATTCACACCAGTGACACTGGCTATTTGCAGAGTCAGATTTTAATTTAACTTTTGAATGTCTTGGCCAATTTCCCCTGTTCTCAAGTGCTTCCAGAATCAACAAAAAAAAAATCTTGTTAATGTAGAGAAAATGTCGAGTAGAATATTTTAGAGCCAGCAATGTTAAAAGGGGAAAAAGAAACCTGGACTTTGAAAGGACAAAACCACTGTAAGCAGTGGAGGACACCAACAGTGTTTCTAAATTCACTGCAGTGCTGCAGGTACCGTGCAGACACCTTTGTTTAAAGATTCCCTGGAACATCCTACTGTGTTAGTTTCATTGTTACTTTATTTTATTTGTGCTCAAGATTTCTGTTTTGAAGTTAGCATCATTTGTACTATATGGACAGATGCTGCAGTAGCATGTCACCATTAGTATGTCATTGAAGGCAAGTCCTTTATGCATGAAATTGGAGCTGGGACCCTCAGCGCCAGCTCAGACCAGGGTCACAGCCTGTTCCCTGAGAGAAGGAGGATCCTGACTTCTGGATATCCTACATACATGGCACTTGGATAAAAGATGCCAACTTTACCCACACTCACTTCTGAACAGGGTTTCTTGTGAAAGCAGCAGGCCACTCACCCATGGCCAATGCACAAAGACAGAAGCATGAGAAAGCCGCTTTCTCACCACTTGAGCTGTTCTCTCGCTCACAGGCACTGGCTACTCAGATGCACTAATTTATGAACTGAAGAAGAACAAAATAGCCTCCATTCATATCCCAGAAGACTGACTTTCAGATAGCAATCAGTGCGTCATTGACAGAGCCACACTTCAGTGTTCTGGAGGCCATTACCACATCAATGGTGGGGAAGTGGTCTTTCTTCTCTCTTTCAACAAAGCTTTGGCAACGTGGCTCCCTGGGGCATGTTCACACTACCTAGCTTCAGCTTTGTGAATCAGGAGACTCAGCTTCCCAGTCTCCCCATGCAATCAGCTCTTCCAAAAGGCAATTCAGAGGAGTCTAACTTAGATATCAGTTGAACGGATCAAGGCAAAGGCAACTCTTAAAGCCAACTTGCCGCTGTACTGGGGCTCCTCACAAGGAGCTTATTTTTCCTGAGCAACCTGAATAAAGCTGCTAGCTTGTAATGATTAGCTAGGACAATACCGTGTGACGAGACACATCTGGCTCCATTTTTCTCTCTGCAGATCACAAAATCTTGTCAACACAATTTCTCATTCAGAAGTCCAGACACCACTACCAAATAGCAGCCAGAAGGAAAAAAAAACGTATAGCTTGTCTGACTGCACAGCCAGATGCATTTCAGCCACGTTGAGGGAAGTGACTGCCTCCCCACCCCATTCTGCACTTGTGAGACCAAACCTGGAGATGGTGCCTAGTTTTAGCACCCCAGTGTAAAAGAGATGCTGAAAAACAGGAGAGAGTTCAGTGAAGAGCCACTGAGATGGTTAGTGGTTTGGAGCACTTGATGTAGGAGAGGCTGAGGGAGCCCTTGTTCAGCCTAGGGAAGGCTAAGTTGGGGGATATGGGGGAATATAATTGCTCTCTTCTTTTATCATGGGGGATCATAGACAAGATGAAGTCAGATCCTTCCAGAAATTCCAGCCAGGCCTAAAGGAAAAAAAAGGTGACAGTGAGAGTGGCTAAACACTGCAACGGGTCCAGAGGGGCTGTAGAACCAGGCAGGGCCCTGCAACACCTTGTCTAACTAAGTTGGCCCTGCTTTGAGCAGGAGGGCAGAGAAGAGACCTCCACAGGCTCCTTCAAACTGAAATTAACGTCTGATTCTGTGATTAGCACTGCTGTGCATTCCCCAGCACTGAGACTCATCTCCACACAGACAGGCGGCTTCTTGCAGCGACTGCTGCTTTCAAGTTCCAAGCACCTCCGAGGTGAAGAACACCCAAGATCTCATCTACCCAGAATACAGGATGGTCCTGATCACGCTCAACAATACTACACAGAGATCCAAATACATTTCCTGCATTGGGATTCCTTCCAAATTTCTGTCAGGCAGCCCCTGAGGGAAGTCATTCATCTTTGCCAGATGAAGTCATCATGTCTCCAAAATCTGCTCATACTGCCACAGATGAGAGAAGATATATATCAGAGGTAAAGAACAAACTTTGCTTTCAAAGTCAGATCTGAAGAGAGAGTATTTTCAAAAAATATTAAGCAAGAGGTTGAGACTTTTTTTTAAACACAGTGTTGGACATCCTTCATACAACCTTCACCCAACTCACAGAGCCACATAACAGATAAACTGTCTGCTGGCAATGGCTCCACTTCACAGGGCACATGACACTTCCTACTTCAGAGATGAAAGTCTCTCCACACAACATTTTACTTCAGTGAATCTGACACGATCATTACCAAAATTCATTTCAGTACCTGACCAGAACACGGATATCAATGTTTCTTGGCTGGAGAAGGCAGAAGTCCGGACAGAAATTGAGGTTTAACAGAGAAGGTATAATACTGTACAACAACATTGCTCCTAACTGCCCAAGTGAACCATCAGGCACGCAATCCCCCAGATGCTTCAGGACACAGGAGGATTTAGTAAAGAGGGCACCATGACACATCTGTAAGATGTTAAAGCTCAGCACTGACACTGAATCACATTACCCACCACCATACAAATGCAGCCACTTAAATGCTGTCCTGAAAAATCAGCTTTTACTGTCTGATTAGCCACCACCTCTGCGCTTGCAGAACCGCATTAGCAAAGGGATCCCCATCCTGTGGATTTCAGACAAATCTCCCAGGAGGGAATGCAGCCTGAGGCCGTGTTGGTACAAGTCAGCCAGTGCCCCTTGTCTTTGGGGTCACAGATCAGTTCATGGCCTTGTTTAGCAGTGTAGGTGTAGCCTGGCACTTTGGGGAGTTTCCCAGTGGGAGATCAGAACTTTTCTTTTTATTTTAACCCACAATTAACTCATTTTCCTCAACTACATCCCACAACAACTCCAGGTATGCTGATACACAAAATCAGGGTGCATTCACCTGCAATACTTGTTCTCCCCTCCACTACTTGTTCAGGGAATGTCATAGATTTATGTCTTTAATGAGCTATAGAGTCAGGCTAACCCTATTAAAATAACCTTTGTTTGGAGAGAGAAATAATTGCATGCCATCCATAAAAACCAAAAATACAATTCCTTAAGAAATACACTAAGGTAACTTTAGCCTACTTGCTTTTAAAGATATAATTACTTTTTCCTTTGCTTCAGTGTGAAGTCTGTCCTAAGGGTCTGTGCTTCTCCCTGAAATCCCTTTCTCACAATCGCCGCAGAGGCATCTTCTGAATTCTAACCTAACCCTGGCCCCAGAGTTGCTGAATATTATTCATCCCAGGGATCAGCAAAGGACCAAGGACTTGTTCTGAATACATAAGGCACACAGTTTTGATACGCTTCCAGATTTCTCACACCTCTTGGTCCCACGATGGCAGGCTGGAGATATTTTCTGGGAGCATTCCAGCACTTGGCAAGACTGAAGATGAATGAGGATGGGGAAATTGGCCAAACTCTTTCAGAGCACAAAGTAGTATGTTACTTATCACAGTAGATGCTTTGTCTAATGCATCTTAGAGATTCTAAGTCCAATAACACAGTGCATTGAAGACAAACTGGCAACCCTTATCTTCCCAGTGTATTTTGAAGTAGCATTTATCTATCCGCCTTTTGTCATTATGTCACACACACACACGAACAAAGTGTCACTGTGGTAAATGGCAAATTGTGCTCTCCAGTTTAGGTCTCCCATCATATACTGCAAATTAGGTGACCTGCACTGCTACTGGGGTTCACTGAGCCTGGTCCTCATGTGACCCAACACCATTTCTCTGCCTAAGAAGGTTTATACAATTGCCAAGCACTTTCATAAACTTTCTACAAAAGTCATCATTACATAACTCTATTTTGGTTTGTGTCTTGAGGT
>VYZW01000913.1:3278-14806 GCA_013401315.1 Balaeniceps rex | reverse complement strand
ACTTTTAGCTGTCTAGCCTTTCTCCCTGCTCACGTGAAATTCCAAGTTATGAGGCCAAGCAACAAAGCAGGAATCTCCTGATACTTGGTCCTGGCTCCGGATTATTTTAACAGCTTTCTATATGGGTCCTCCTATATCAGGATGCATCATTAATCTGCCCGCATTTATTCCTGATGTACGGCAATTCCCCTCAGATCTGCGCTTTTCTTGTGGAAATAGCTGCATGAAAGATTGGTCATCAAAGAGCTCCAGGTTCTCACCTGTATCACTACCTTAATTAAAAGGCCTGTAAGCTCTGAAGTGGAATTAACTTAAAATTTCCTGTGTTCATTGCCAAAGTACAGTAGCAGCAAGCTAATTTCTTTGCTTTCTTTTTAACCCAGCCCTGAGCTTCACTGACATCAGACTTCTTAGGTCTCTTCTCTGCTGCTGCTGCTTCACTTCTAAGCAGGTTTGTGAGAGCTCATGACCAGCCCTTTGAAAGCCCTTCTCCAGGCCACGCTGGAACTCGTCAGTGATGCTCACCATGGGCTATTTCATTCATCTTCCTGAGCTTCGCTGTGCCTTGTATTCATACCTAGCACTCTCCCCGGCTCCACTCTGCTTATGGATCTGTTGCAGCCCAGGCTTGCTTCAGAATAGTTAGGAACTTGGGTTTAGGTTCTTTTCTCTCTAAGAACATGCTAATTGTGGCATTCCCAGCAGGGGACATTTTTCTGTTTACTAAAGTCTTCAAAGTGAATAAGCAAAAATCTAGATGATGGAAATACTTGCTCAGGAGCACTAATTCTTCCCATCGTTAGTCTATGAAAAATAGATGCCCACAGGAAAAACATGGGTTACCACTTAGCTCTATTTTACCATGCACAAACCTCATCTGGCTCATAGCCAAAGCAATAATAAGTATCTTTGCAGGATCTTTACCAAAAGCAAAGCTTGGCAGTAAATTTTTCTCTCCTTTAATCTCTTTTGGTACATTTAAACTCCTGGTGGTTTTTGTTCTGAAGGAGAAATGCTTGAGAGGGTTGACTGAATGAACTCTGAAATTCACACCCTGGCAAATTGGACTGATTTCTTAAATCCATAATTACAACATTCCTTAGAGATATGCATTCTTTCAGAGCGAACAAGGGAAGATTAGTTTCCTGTTTCTTCCCATTTACATGACTTCTCCGTCAAGAGGAACTTTTTTGTTTCTAAACAATCCTCTGTTTATGTTGTTCTCTTCTTGGCAGGGAACTGGTGAACTAATCTCACCTAAAAGTATAATACAGCCAAACTATCAATTGCAAATAGCCCAACCATCTTTGTGCAAGGCAGCTGATTTGCACAAGCCTTTAGAATCCAATATCTACCTGAGGAAGCACTCAGACAGGTACTGATCAATTTTTTTAAATAATCTGGGATGATTATTGAATGACCAGATAGTTTTACTGGTGACTGGATAAGAACATAAGAGTGGATCTGTGCGTGATGTGTGTGAGTACGTACAAGGCTTAAGACTTTAGTAAAACTGGGCAAATGTAGCCCCCTACATCTGCATGTCCCCAAGCACGCAGAAACTATCACAGGGCAAGAGTATCATGTTGTCTTATGCCACAGAGCTGCAGATAGGAGTTGTGTCCCACTCACAAACAGAATACCTGCAGAGCCCTGTTGACAACCCATTTGCTTCCCACTTTTAAAAAAGCAGTGAACACATCCTCTCCTTCTGTGCTAGCAGGCAAGCTCCATGTCCCATCCTCCTCTTTGCCTTTCCCTATTTCTGCTGGAGAGGCCAATGTCCATGCTCTTGATAGGGCTCCCTTTGTCTTAGAGCAAAAGGAATACAAGGATTTGCTTGTTTCAGGTGAGGCTGTCCCCATTTTTATTTTGTGGTATACAATCCTACAGCTGACGCAGTTTGGAGTCAGTAACAGGTATCCTGGAAACTACTATATTAAACTCCTAATGTAGTTTTTAAGGAGCTTGGATGTCCCACATGTTCCTATAAAGTTTTGGATTATAGTCCTTCCTATATTGTTTCCTACTCCTAAGATGCTTCTCCCATTTGGCTGAATTAAACATACCACCAGGGCACATCGGTTTAGTCTAACAGCTTGCTGATGCTCTTAACCCTTTAATCTAATACTGACCTTTCAACCTACAGCCATAAGCCAATTAGCCTCTTTTTTATACCATACCAAATCTCTTTCTGATGAAGTTGTGCTTTTAAATGAATGCATGCTAGTGACAGAAACGTAATTATAGGGCTTAGCAGCAAGCTAGCCCTGTCTGGTTGCAAGGGGTTTAAGGTCAGAAAGCATCTCTAACATACCAAAAGAATTTAAAGAAGATTTTTTTTCCCAGTGTGTTCTCTCCAGTTTCCTTTCTTCACTCTCCAGTACTTGATATGTCTGCACATAAAGGCAATTTGGCCACAACTTTTAAAACTGAGGTCCTGAGCTTTCAAAGGAGTTACTTGCCAATACCTCACTGAAGCAGAAGACAGGCACCCAGCTCCCATAAGCTTCTGCTGAATCCCCAGAGCTTCGCCCTGTAGATCCACACTTAAGTAAATGTAAGCTGATTTTCCAAAGTTATTGAGCAAACACATCTTCCATCACTCCAGAGAAATTTTTGGCTGATTTTTTAAAATGTTTTTGACGGTTTTGACAATTTGGTAGATAGTACGGAAAACAATGGCAGTTTTTCTTAGCTTCTTTGTACCTACTGTAAATTTCCACCAGAATTCATTAGTATGTTTGTGCTTAACCACAACTTACTTATCTAGAAATGACTGGATTTGTTATAAATAAAACTATCATAATTATCACTAGGCACACCAGCCCTCCAGCTCTTACAGAAAATAATCCTCTCTGAGCTATGCAGGAGGTACATGATGGTATTTACATTTAACTGTATATATCATCCTTTGATAGACTTTTCTTTAGGTAGTAAGGCATGGAACACACTGCGTGTTTGGCTTTTCCCATGTATTTCTCCCACAGCAGCTGTGGGTTTGTTAAATGAGAAGTTCCCATTTCTTTTAGACCAACAGTGCTAACTTCATTAGTACAGATGCATATTTTACTGCTCTCTATCCAGAAAGCAGAATCTAACTGAAGAATTACGTTATGCTTTTCCTGAGACAGTCACAGATGTGCCTGTTTTCTGCATCACCCATATCAGTAAGTCCTTTTGCTTTGCAACTCTGTTATTTCAGCTATCAATAAATATATGACACCACTTACAAACTGAACTGAAAAATAGAAGGTAATCTATACTTTGCCTGCTACTTTTATTGTCCAGTTTTTCCATGGTTTAATATTCCCTTAGGTACAATATACTTTTACATCACATTGTGGCTATATGTTCTCCCCAGAGACCTCCAACAAGCACAGTAAATCTAAAGAAAAAGACATGGGGCAAAAGCAGAGGGATTGCCAAAACACTCCCACCACCACAGAATTTCTGGTCAGTCCCTGAATAGGGGACAAAACGCAGGAAGAGGAATGAAAAGAGCAACAAGTGGACACTGGGGGAAGAAAGACTGCCAGTTCTCAACTGATATAAAGCAATTCTCTCAATCTTGGCTTCACAAGACAGATAGCAGATCTCAAACCTGTCACTGGTCCAGGTCTAAATACCATCTATTTTGCAAAAGGAAAATGGAAAAGAAAAAAAAAAATCTTCTCTTTTTTAAACGGCAACTATTAAGAAGCTGCTTAAAGTTGTGGAAAGATAAATGCAATTCTTTTGCAGATGGCTTAACAGGCAAACTGCAGGCAAAATAGAGACAAGGAGTAGCTCCTGCATATTTATATACACACCCAGACTCGGAGCTACCCGGGCTCAAGTGGGACAGCTCCTCAGCTCAAGCATCCTGTTGCAGCAACACTAGAACCATGAAAATTTATTTCAGCTGATGATTCCTCCCTGAGACTTTTAAGGCCAGAAGGAACAAAAACAATCACCCACTGGTTCTAATTTCCTGCTAAACAAGAGGCCATAAATACTAGCAAGGGACTCCACACAATGGCTGGTTAAACTAGTTTTGGTTTCTACCTTCCAGGAAAACAGCCAGTCTAGATTTGACGTCTGAGTGATGAAATCCATTATATCCCTGAATAAACAGTTCACTCAAACACAGAGAGAAAGATAATTTGACATGCAGACTTATACTGAAAGACATGCAATTTATTAATCACCTCCTGAATATCATTCCCATTTGCATTGCACAGATTGCTTAATTCCCTACAGATATTAAGTTCCTTACACTGTAGGGATGTTGCTGTACTCAAAACAATCTTGAGTCAATTTAAAAGTTTGCCTAAACTCAGGAGTCCTAGGGAAGGACACTAGATGTGGATATTTGCAAAGTGGCCTTTTTGACCTCTTGTCCTTATTAAAGATTCCCCAGAGCAGGATTATTGGCCAGGTGTTCTGGCCACAAAAACATAAAAAAATAACTGCATTCTGCCCTTTAAATTCCCCTTAAAAATTACCTCCTTGAGCATAAAAGCTATTACATTTTATTCCAGAGGTAGTTACATTTTAATTGAGGTCAAAATGGTCCTGTACAGAAAGAGTGCATTGGGATCTTGACATCAGTCATTGAGGATGTTTCCCATTTAGAAATGAATTGGTTAAATAAGTAAGATTACTTCAACTCCTTGCTGTAGTGTAAGATAATTTACACGTATTAAGGACCAGGAATTGTCAGTTTTTCAAATGTATTACACATAAAGGAGGGCACTTTACTTTTATGTCTTCTGTTTGGGCAGATTTCTGAATATTATCTGTCAAGTAGCATAACAAGCCTAGAATTTTAGTGGAACTAGAGTTATACATTTGCTACGAATTACTAGCATCTCGCCCCTGGTCACCCAGAGAACGAGCTGGCGCAGTGTTTGATTTTCATGGTCAGAAATTTTAAAATAAATAAGTTATCTCATTGTCACAGCTGGAGAAAGAGAGGAGATTAGCTGCAGCCTCTCCCAGCGCTGAACATGGTGAACAGCTGGCTCCAGGGTTCATCTACTTCATTCTCATGCAAGACCAGAGCAGACTGAATAGCTGCAAAACAGAGGCCTGAAAAAAACCAAGGGCTACTTTTCTAGGTGTTGTATCCCCATACTCTTCTCTCAAGTTGCACATGCCAAAATGAAGGACAGAGTCGCTCCAACCATTAGATGGCAAACACCAGACTTTTTCTGGGCATTAGTTTTGGAAGGGTTTAAGATTTTTACATTTGAGAAACTAAGGTACAGTTTCCCCTGTGCAAACACTAGCACAGGAAGTTTTTTGATTTAGCAACAAAAGGCCCTTTGGCTCAAGGTCAGTAAAAGTGGAAGAACCATTTCTACCACTTCAGTGTCCCAGACACCTTGCAAAACAGGTGATTGTAACACTGACAGTCCTAAATAAACTAACTGGTTTTAACCCGGCCCAACACTGATTCTAGTTATTGCCCCAAACGAAGAGCTACTTTGCTGTGCACCATCACCCTGTTCTGCTCCATGGGAGAAGGAATTTCATAGCAGGAAGTCCAAATAAACACACATATACTTCTTGGGCCAAAGCACCCTGAGATAACATTTTAAACTGTACAAACTAGTTAGCTCTGCTGTAGTCAAACTATTCCTTGCAAAAATACTCTGGACATTAGAATCATCGAGCAAGTGTGTGTCTTCTGCGCTGTAACTGTTCAGAAATACCCATAATATTCTGTCATTCCCCCTGCACAACTACCCCAGCCTTTCCTCGTCAAGCTGAGACTTGTCTCCTGTGGGTGGCATCAGGGCTTCAGAGCTTCCCGGACAGCTCTCTCCTCACACAGATAGGCACAGCTCCCACGTGGAACGGTCCAGACCTGAAGGGGTGTGGGTGACTCCACACAGAATGGGTGCTTTGGCACTAATCAACCAAGCTGAGTCTAGAAGGGCACAATTGCAAGATCACCCCCAAAACACCAGTGAGAACACTGCACACCAAAAGTGGTACAGCAAAATACCAGACCTCCTATTCCCAAGCCCTCTGTTAAACCAGGAGAATTTCAGGTTGCCAAAACAGAGGTGTCTGGTGCTATTTGAGATGTCCTCGGGCTCCAGCTGCCACCCGAGAAGGGAGTGCTCCCCGGTAGGTCCCATGCTATATTGCCAATCTCATGCAAGTATCTCAGATACTATCTGACATCTAAAACACCGGTAGAAGGGACATTTGCAATCAGAGTTGCTTCCCTACTATGCTCCTCACAGATACTGTTGTTTTATGTGTGTTCACTTTTTCAAAGCTTGGCAGATGATTGAAAATGCCTCCCATGCTTTTTAGCCTCAAAGTGATTTTGTCCTGCAGAATTTCCAGGGAAACATCAGCATTCAATAAGCCCCTCTTGCTGCTGGCCAAGTGCTCTCTGCAGTCGCTGGCAGGACGACCCTTCCTGAACACATCTGATCAGCGTCATATATCGGCTGTTCTGTGGTTGCTCTACCCAATTCTACCATCTTTATGCAGCTGATTAAAGCTACGAAAAATATGAAGCATGCAAAAATGGAAGCAGAAGGGCACACAGCAAAGCAGACAATTGGCTCATACCCTGCCTCTTTTCCTGCCTATCTACCATCAATATCCTACACACCTTACTCTCTGCTTGTGAAGACAGGCACTCTCCTGTGTGTTTCCATGCAGCTCAGAATCAGTGAGGCAAGCATGAATGGCAATGCAGCTGGCGCTGTGCAAGAAGAGTACTCTTCCCCTCCCTCTGCCCTCCAGGTATCTCTGCTTGGAGTAGATGATACAAACGGTAGCTCTCCTCCTGGGCTAACCAGGCTTGCCAACAGGCAGTTGTGATGAGGGCAGTTTCCCTAGGGTATGAAGACGTTTTGATCCCTTTGCTTTCCCTCCTGCCTCCTCTGCCTGCCTGCAGCTGCCATCCCTGCCCGTGCAGCCACAGCCTGGACAGCAGATCAGCAGCGTGGGTGCTGGCAGACAGAGGGGGCAAAACCAGTTTGCTACAGGGCTGGAAACAGGTTCTGTTGGCCCCACAACTAACTACCAAGTTTCTGCCTTTTGCAGGAGCAGTCAGGATCACACCACAGGGCAGGAACAGGAGAATTCTGTACTTGTACTGCTTAGGGCAAACAAAAAGAAATACCAGCCCAGAAATGTCTATTGCCCACCATACCGAACGTGACATGGCCAGCACCACGGAACAAGGTGATACCTGTGAATACAGAAATGTCCTGTCACTTTAAACTGATTAGAGCTGTTGTGTAACTAATGTAATTAGATCTTTGTAGTTTTGGGGAGAGACACCACTTTCACCAAGGCTCTCAATACCTATATAATTTAAGTCTTTTGTTATGGCTGCAGCACAGAATTGAACAAAAATGGACTTTAAACCCATGAAGACTTTCAACCTCTTTGGACTTAAAATTGAAAAAAATTACCCAAAAATTCTGACTGAGAGTTTGCCGTTGTGGAGTCTTTTGGTAGTTTTGGTTCCCATTCCCCCAGGTGACCCAGAGGTCACACTGCATCCCGTCCTCTGCTTTCTACCCAGCGCAAGGTGTCTTTAATACTGCATCACCAGGCAGAGCTTGAGAGATACAAATTGTCTGTGAGCCTGAACTAAACATACGAATGGGACACACAACACAAACAACAACTCTCTCTAGCTCCACAAGGAGTCTAATAGATTTTTTTGGTCAAAACATGTCAGGTCATAGATGAAGCTCTGAGTGGAAAGTTGAACCTTTCCCTCATGCAAAGCCCGATCTTTCAAAAACAATACAGTCCTGGACAACCTTAGTTTTTGCACTGAAAACCAAAACTTGCTCAAAGATTCCTCCTTTGTAACTTCTCTTTTGCTCAGTGCAGCTGCGCTGCCACCAGTGTGAAGCAGAAGCCTACCTATACATGCGATTATTTTGGTTTCCTCCAGATGCATAGGTACAGATTCTGATCACTTTAAAGTGATGCCAAAGACAGTAATCTCTGATAGCACTAAGAGTCAGGACTGATAACAGGCAAGTTTAAGCACTACTTGTGTGGCAATCACATAGTTGTCAAAAATATTGCTGGTAGCATGCAGAAAATACAAAGTTTGGAATACTTTGGGAAAGCAAAGATGACCTTCTGCCATAGTCCATCATGCAGCTGAGCTCTGTGTAGTTCTCTAGGGAGCTGTCTTACCAGGCACCAAACAAGCACTTTTCAGAGAGCGTCTATTCCCGAGCCCCCTATCTCCACAAGTGATTGACATGATCTGCAATCGTGTATGTTAACTGGGAGGTTTTTCCCACTATCCAGCATAGCATCAACAGAAACCCCTTCACTGCATACACCAAAGTACACCCAGAAGTTGTGAGGAAGATGTCTGCTAAAGTTTCATGGCTAATCCCATCTCAGGTCTTGATCCAGCAAGGCACCAGCACTTGTGCTGACCTTTAAGCTTGTGAGAATCAAAGGGAACCCTGAAAAGTTCTTTCACTGGATAAGATCACTGAGGTCAAGAGGCAAGACCCGTTCCTTTCCTCACAGAGTCTGGCCTCTTGCATGGGTATGATAAACTAAACACAGAAGTTGAATATTCACCACTGAAAACACTCAGTAGGTTTAACAGTTGCCATGAAGCACTGCTGGGCATTTTATCCATGATCTCTGTCTTAAAAAACACATACTCATGCCTTTTCAATTGTTCTTTTTCCTGCTGACCCATGAAAGAGAGAAGAAACATGTCATGCTTAAAATTCAGTCATTTTGCTGGTGTGTACAGACAGTGCCTAAGATCTCAAATGCATGAGATCATTAGTCATTGGACCAGCCTGTTACCACTAAGAGGCCCACACTGACCATTCAAATGGATTTTCAAAGGAAGACTCTAGCCGGTGCTCAGAAATCCTTAATGGCTGCAGAATTCAAACTGACAGGAATTACAGAAAAGGACCAAACAGTCACCATGAGGTTGCAATTCCATAGGGATATCATGGACATATAAATAATCACTAATGGTTTGTCACCATGGAATTTCTTGATATTTCATTGCCACATACGTATTTATTGTAGTATCAGGCCAAAACATGGTTGCCTGAAGTCTCCTGTTTACACACCAAGAAAAAAAACCTGCTACCCTTCTTCCTGTGTTATTAAAATTACTTGTGTCCTACAGCACAAGATGTAGAAGTCACAATATCTAACAGTCACCTAATAAACCTGTTGAAAATTATCAGAGTGGAGCATGCAGAGGGAATCTAACATTTGTCCTGTTTTACTACACAGCCTGTTAGCAGCCTGAACAGAACAATCTTTCACCCACTCCTTGTAATTAATCAACATAAATATTTGTAGTGTTCACTTATTTGTAAGTGCATGAAAGTAAAAGAATGTACTTGATAATCTTATCTAAATGCTCCAGCCAAACTAGAGCATTTTTACAGCTATAACAGGTATTAAAATATAAATTTTCTTCCTTGCTCTTCCCTGCATGTACAATTTTGCTATAAGCTTACAAAGTTATGAGAAAGTGCGAAATTGTAATAGTAGGACTACAATATCCAGAGCTGGGTATTCTGAACATCTTAAAATAATCTCCAAGCAGATAACCCTGAGAAAATGGGAGAGGGAAATCCATACTCACCTGAATGTGATCTGTCCAATTCTCCTGAGTCATGGTTTTCTGAAAAGACAAAATTACTTCTGAGCCATGTTAGAAAAGGAAGAATGCTACATAGAGCAAGCTGAAATTTAACACACCATCTTACACACTGGCGTCAACTGTGATTGAGGAATGCATTATGGAGCACACGGGAAACCTCTGCTTCTCATATGTCACCAGCTGGGGCATGGCAGAAAAACACAGCTTAGATGAAGTAATTCAGGCAACAATTCAGACTTACACTACAGCACATAAGACAAAAAAATTCATGTGCAATCGAAGTACACAGGCAATGCAGGCCCTTACCCAGCAGTAGCCTGAATTCTTGTTATTACCCGGAGCTGGGTCCTGTACTCATTTGCAGAAAACTAATCGCCTAACAACGCTCTTCAAAGTGCAGCAGCGTTTCTGAATGCCTCAAAGCTCACGTGGTGCTCTTGCAACGACAGAGACATCGCTGAGCAAAGCTGAAACAGGCCATGGTCTAGTGGAATGCATGGATCATTGCTGTTGCCTTTACCTCAGATCTGCAATATGGCCATAAACTGTTCACCTCAACAGCTAGCCCAGCGGAGAGCCATCCCCATAGGCTCCAGTAAAGGAAGTGATCTCAGGGATTATCTGCAACGCTGAGCCTTCAGAATATAAAAATACAAACTTTTCTCAACAGCCAAGTCATGAAAAATCCTCTGGAATCATAAGGTCTGGAAAAGGAAATTGATAAGTTAATGTCCCCATTCCAATGTAGTTCAGAGCCAACCCTGGGGAGAAACTCAGGATGGGACCTAGTCTCCACTCTGCCAAGAACACAGGCTACATGAGACTGATCAGCCACCAAGGCCTGAGCCTCACACCCACTTCTGGCAGAGGTAAGAATGATTACTAGTGCCACTTTTATGGAAAGGTACAAGAGTAAACAGGGAGTAGGAGCCTCAAA
Source organism: Balaeniceps rex (assembly GCA_013401315.1). Lineage (NCBI taxonomy): Eukaryota > Metazoa > Chordata > Aves > Pelecaniformes > Balaenicipitidae > Balaeniceps > Balaeniceps rex. Next base: position 4,232 of record VYZW01000913.1, on the reverse strand, counting down.
GAAAACATCTTTGAGATATAGAAGCATGTAATTTAAATACTAGTGAGATAAAGGAGCCATTTAACCAGACCTCATACACAGCTGAGAATGGTAAACAGAGAACACCAAAGAGCTCTCAGAAGAAGGGACTATGTCCAGAAACAGCTGCCAAATGTACCTTAATGGAAGTAACTGGCCAGCTTGGATACTTTAAATCCAGCAAATACTCCAAAACAAAGGAAATGGAAGGCCAGAGAGAGCAGAAGGCCAGATCAAGAATCCATTCCACTCTGCTAAATAAATACACCTGGATAAATGCTTTCTACTCTCTCACTGCAGATGATCAAGCTCTCTAGAATGATGTCATCCAACATTAAAGCTTTGAGATGCAGGATGTTGAAATGCTCGATCCTCCCCAGGTCTTCCGTCAGTGGATCTGGCAGGCAGCAAAGACAGATCAGATGGATCAGGAGGTCTTGGAAGCAGAACTGGCAGTGCCAGAACGGTGTCATCAGATCACCACCACTCAACCCCATGTTTGCGTTCAAAGTATTGGGGGGTGGGGGATCGGAAAAAATGCATGCATCTGCCGCCTTCTGTCAGAACATCAAACAAATCCTCTTTTGAACAAAAGACCAGGCACTTCTGGAGGAGGTGTCTCATTTCCTGAAAACTGGCTCTCTGAAGACTGGATCAATAGTATCGTAGGAACATCTGAACAACCTGTTGGGCTCTGTTAAAACTCTGTTAAAAAAGGAGAAAGTCTTCTATGAACTGCAGATGAAACACCTCTCCGTGTTTGGCAAATACAGCTTGATAATTCAAAATTCAAGAGATGGAAACACTTTGCTACGATATTCAGTCTCTTGTGGCCCTTGTCCTTCACAGTCCAATTGATACACCTGGATACAACAAGTGCAAGCTGTTTTTTCCAGAAAAGGCAGAACAAAAACTCACTCTCACCTGTTACAACCC